>PVKS010047343.1:0-12865 GCA_004027875.1 Aplodontia rufa | reverse complement strand
TTCCATAAAAATAAATCCTATAAAAATTGAATTGGAATTTTTATATTTGTTCAAGAAGAAATACTGGTTTTATAATAGTGAGATTTCTTAGTCATAAAATATTCTTTTGACTTTTTAAAATTTTAGAATATTCTCATTAATGTCATGGACATATTTTCAACAACAATCTCAAAACTAGCAGTTGTCGCTATTAAAAAAAAATTCCCTGTGACAGAACTTTATCTTCTATAAACATAACCATTTGTAATTTGTGTACATATTTAATATGTATCATGAACAGAATGTAAAAAATTGATGCATATAGCTTCAATTATGGAATACAAACAGAGAAACCTAGTATCTCTGCAAACTAAAATGGAACCTGGATTGACTTCATCCACCAGAAAACAGTTTACATCCTGTCAATGATTGACTATGAGAACTCTAAATATTTCTATTTCCATATTATTTATATATCTCTATTATACAGAGTTAGAAGATCATCCTTACAATTATAATACATATTAAAACTCTAAACTCTCCTCCCTGAACATCTTCAAGAAGTCTTCAGAATTCAGACATGAAATAGTAAATAAATGTTAGGGCTACCTGAAAGTGTCTTAAAATTATAAATGCTGGGGCTGGAATGGTAGCTTGGTGGTTGCGGTGCTTGCCTGGCATGCCTGAGTTTGCGAGATCAAACCCCAGTACCACATACGCAACTAAGTCTCAGGGCAAGGACAGCCACGTGAAAAACTAGGTAAAATTATTCTTCTCTTTTTCTCTCTCTCTTTCTCATTTTCCCTCTCTCTTTAAAAAAATTATAAATGCCAACATTTCTGTGTGCGTTGGTCCAATAAATGACATGGGTATAAAAATGTGATAAAGAAATTAATTTATTCATCTTGCATAATAAAATACATATGGAGACCCTGACAATTTCATGTATATTATCTGTTGTTACAGTTTCAGAAACTGAAAACTATGCAAGAAACATTTGTAAATTTTCTGAAAGTCTTTAAAATAATTTAAGTTGAATTGGAATATGCTATATACCAAAGAACATCTTTCACATTGTCTAAACAGTTTTTTTCCCTACATTTTACCAGTGTAAGAGGAGTTGGACTATCAAGCACAATTCTGAAATATTTTAATTTAAGAGTGTGTAAAATAAATTTAAAAACATAATGTAGTCCTTAAAGATTTTTCCATAATGTATCGTTGTAATTGACTATATGTAAAATCAGGCAATTACCTAGAAGAGTGGTAGTTGAATTTTAAGTTAACATAAATATCTGTAGAAATGAATTAACCTGATATTGTTTCTGGTTCTGGAATTTCATGATTCTAAGGAAATAATTTTAGAATTTAAAATTCTGGATCTACTAAAACTAAAGGAAAATATAAAATGTTAATAAATTGAGAGCAATTTCAGGTACTGAGCAAGGAAGAGAATGATCTAGTAATATAGTTATGAAATTTAAAAAAATATTTTCCATGAAATTTTGCAATTATTTTAAAGTTTCAATTCTTTGCTCTATTCCAGAACACTATTCAATGTCCTATGTAATATATCCTATTGAATGAGCAATACTCATCCCCATGAACACTCCCCAGCAGAACTCCTGGTCTTATACCCCAAATCATTTTATTCATCTTTGGCTTGACTTCCTCATTCTTAAATCAACAACCAAAAGTCTGTTTTTGGTTTCATTAAATCCCTTGACATTTCTTATCTATTGTGAACCTTCCAATCATTATTTTTAAAGGACCATCAAAATTTCAGTCTGAACTACAATAAAATTAACAATGGTAATTTTTTGATGTTCAAAAATTAAAAATTCCTTTCAGCTATACCCAAACCATCAAATCTATTCAACTCTGTGTGTGGCATGTCTTACCTGGATAAAAACAATGGCCTAACTGGCCAATCTCCATATAAAAATGTCTAATTATATTCTATTCTCATGAAAATCAATAGATAATTGCTTAACATAAACCATTAATATGGACCTCTTAGTTTAAAACCTCCAATAGTTTTAAAAATGTACCCGACTCTTTTATCACAGATTATAAAATTTTATATGAACTTTCCCCACCTCGATCTATTCTTTTATGACTTTTCCTCTACTTACTTATACTTCAGGCCTAGTGATCTTCAGTTCATTTCTGGAAAAGTCAAGTTAGTTAAAATCATATTTGGGTCTATGTGTTGGGACCATGTCCCATGACATATGCTCTGAGCCTTTTTCTCAGCCTGGAGTGCTCACCTCTAATTCTGCATTTCTTGCTTTCATTCAGGTTCCATGTGCACTGTTCTTCAGAGGGCTCACTCTTCCTCTATCAAAATCTGTCAGATCCATCTTTATCTATGATTATCTTACTCAATGAATCTGTTATACACCTATATATCCAATGTCTCCCCTTCACTCTAAAAGATGTTCCACATGAAATGACTGTTTTATTATCCCTTTTCACTTTTATATCCTGGGCACCTAGAAGGATGCCTGTCATGATTGTGAACATAATAAGCACTTGCTTAATACAGGAATACAATTTCAAACATTGTTTAAACCAAGACACGTAGGTCATTATAGTGTCCCATGAATTTATTGCCTGTATTGTAAGTACTAAAATTCCTTCTCTGGCCATCTATAAATGAATTAAGTGTCTGACCAATTACTAATGTGCTTACACTATGACCGTCCTTTTCCATTAACAGACTGTTTTAGAGATTGGGGAAAAAAGTTCTTATTTTTATGTTTCTAAAAATGTAGGTGAATAATAAATGTAAAATAACATGTACAAATTCTCAAATTATTCAAACTAGTATAAAAGTGGTAATATAGAAATTAAATAGTATGAAAAGGAAAATAATTATAAAATTAAAAATTTATCTACAGTCACTGTGTGTTTTTTCCCCCTAAAGAGTAAGTACTAATAGCAGGTTAGTATTACTCTTCTCAGCGTTGTCCTAGGGATTACTAATCTCTGCTTCCATTTACAAATATCTTCATATATCCATATATAAAGCCATGCAGAGTTTAATGCTATATAAAGAGAATCACTAATGGATGAAAACATCAAGGCAGCAAACAATAGATGTACTATTTCCCAGAGTAAAAGTGACATTTGCTAAATTAACTCACACAATTTCTGGCAAAATATCTCAAAGAAAGCACATTTCAGATCAGATCTGAGAGTAAATTGAAGTAGTTTTCTTCAAATATGGTTGAATGAACTGGATATTTACTTTGTGTGTTAGTATATTAGCATAAGCAAATTGACCTGAATACATAAGTAATTTTTTTCCCAAAATTTCTCTGTAATTGTCAGAGATAGATTAATTAACCTTAAAAATATTCCCTGAGTTCACATAAAGTATATAAAATGCTATTTATTTAGGGAAAGTAATTAATTTTCTTCAGGGAATAAAATCATGTTCCCTAAAGCAAAATCATTCTTTATCAAATATTCATTATCAAATATCACACTGTGGTTAAAGAACAATTATAAAGTAATTCACAAAATAAATCTCATTACTTTCCAGAAACTTTTGAATTACGTAAAAGAAAATGTTATCACATTTGACTTTCAATCTTATTTCCACAAATAATTGAATATGCAGAAAATACAGTGACATTTCAATACAGATAAACAATTAAATTAAAATGTGTAACTTTCAAAAAACCTTGTACCCATTTTCTTCCTCTAAATAATATTTTGTTTGAAAAAAATTCTTAGAAACCACAATGTTGGACATAAGTTATAATATGTAGCAATATCCTTTGAAGTATTTTAGGATTTGGATGTCATCTAGTAGTTTTCTATGTGAAAAATGGTGATTCACATATTCATTTATTAATTCCTTTTGATTCAACAATTCTTTGTTGAGTGTGGATTCTGAAAGCCCCTGTTCAATAAACTATGGATTGTTGAAAGCAAAAATGGTATAGATCCAAAGAGTTTTCACAAGGAATTTTGAAATGTATTAGAAAATATTTCTCAAATTTTAAATTTAAAATTACTAAAGAAATAATTATGGTAAAGATTAGTAAGTAGAAAATGATTTAATTGAGCATGAAAGACTAAACCCATACAACTTAGGAATATAGACTTCTTAAAGTACATTACCCACTGTTTTCTTTGTATTCCCAGTCTTGAAATTTTCATTAATAGTCTTATCACCCAAATTTCTGCAAAAAAAAAAATCACTTCTCTTTCTTCCCTTTGATCTAATTTGTTTGCATACAGAAAAGAAAAATATCTTTATGTGAAATCACAAAAATAATTATTCTTCTTCCCTGCTAACAGTTTCATTGTTATATAAATAAATCAACTATAATATTCAAGGCCTTGCATAACCTTGTAAAAACATTGATCTTTTATCTGTACTACTTCTTTAAATGATAATAATGATGTCTAGACTTTCTAAAGTGCTTGTAGAATTGCTTTCCTAAGTTACATTATTTCTTACAAATGTTCTACAATTAGTTCCAATTCATAGATAAGGAAAGACAGAATAAATGACTTGTTGAACACCACCCGAATGACATCTTTTGCTTGCCAAGCCTGCTTCTATATCTTCCAAAGTAGGAACCTAAAATTATTTCCCAAAATACTTACTGGTTTCATTATTTGTTTAAGACTATCTACTTTACTATTCATCCAATCTAAAGTAAAATAGAAATACAATGTTATTTTAAAGCTCCTGAAATATTTGTGCTTCTGCTTGTGTTCTATTCAGTAGAAATCTGTCTAAAAACCTTCCCACCAGAAGGTGGTCATGATTCTAAGCTTTGTTTAGATCTCACTTATTATCTGCTAAGTATTATGTTAGGGAATAGTATTAGGAGAAAAAACACATACCACCTTATTTTATAGTCAAATTCCAGGCTAAAAATAATAAATAAAATAAATATAGCATTGCTTGATTTTTCTCACATGGAAAGAAAATGAGACTGCACTAAACTTGTGCATGCAGAACAATGCTTCAACGAGCATCCTAGAGTAACTGTAAATAATGGAGTTTTTTTTTCTTCCCCTCAATTCCATAGACACAAAAAAAAAAAACTAAAGCTGTCCGTTTGTCTCACTGATGTCACTTGCCAACTTAGCAGTCTGATCATCTGGAATGGAATTAAGGATTATGTTTGATGATAATGCCCCTTACATCTTTATTAATAGCTTTCTTTTGGGTTGGGGTGGTGGCTCAGTAGTTGAAGGGCTTACCTGACATGCATGAGGACCCAGATTCAAACCACAGCACCACATACACAATTGTCAGAGAAATCAAGGCCAGATGAAAAAATAAATAAAATTGATTCTTTCTCTCTCTCTTTAAAAAAACACAAAACATAAATGAAAAAGTAGATTTCTTTTATAACATTCCAGCAATTATCTTCCACATCAAATTTAAGCTGAGCATTAAACATTGATCAAGGTAGCTTCAGAACACAATGAAATTGTAGTTTTGAGATTTGTTCCTATGCACAAAGTTTCCATGGCCCATCATTCTGACATTTGACTTGTTTTATGATAAACTGTGATAAGAGACATCAAAGAACATAGTCCTATTGGTGGAAAAGGACCTTTTCTTTGTGCTGAAGATTTTCTTTTCTTAAACCTATGTACCAATATAAAAATTATGAAAATCCATTTATTATTTCATCCTTTTTTCATTGAGAATCTACTATGAACCTGTCATCATTCTAGATTTTAGTAAGCAAGTCTGTGTCAAAGTCCCCATGATCACCTCTAGCTTAGTAATTTATGGCGTGGGTTCACAATATTCAGTATAGAGTTACACTCATGGTTATGATTTATTACAGACACGAAATACAAAACAAATTGAGCAAAGGGAAGAGGTATATGATGTGAAGGTCAAAGGAAAATAGGAGCAAGCCAGTCTTTTCATAGTGGAATCTTACAGAACATACTTAATTTCTACAGCAAGAGTGTGTCAAAATATGAAATACTGTCTACTAGAGAAGCACACCAAAGGCTCAATACTTTGGGTATTTATTGGGTTCCTTTGACAAAGGCACTCTATAGCATGTACCGAATTCTAAATCCTTGGAAATAAAGCAGTGTTCAGCATAATCCATGTGGTCTGAATAGTTTATGCTGAGCAAGCCATCTTGTCACTTAAGAAACAGGATGAGTGCTCTTGAAATCCAGTTCTAAATACTAGACAAAAGCCTGTACTGGAAGCAAACATGTAAGGTCAACAATCTCAGGTGTGCTAGGTTAACTCTTCCATGAGTCACATTGAAACCTTGCAGGGTTGGAACTTATTTACTACGAAGTGTGCATGTGTGACTGTGGAAGAAGTGAAAAAATAAAGCAATTAATTCTATTAAAACAATAAACCTCAATACAGCAGTTAAAATATGCCAAGCAATCCTCTGAGGACCTTACATATATTAACTTTTTCAGTCTGTACAATGATAAATATTGTATTTATACAATATAATAAAATAGGTATTCCTATTTTACTGTGACAAACTGAGGTACAGAGAGTTTAAGTGTATTACCTGGGCCAGACAGGAAGAAGTAGAACCAAGAAGTCTGTCCTAAATCCATGCTTCCTATCAAGCAATGTT
This sequence comes from Aplodontia rufa, assembly GCA_004027875.1. Lineage (NCBI taxonomy): Eukaryota > Metazoa > Chordata > Mammalia > Rodentia > Aplodontiidae > Aplodontia > Aplodontia rufa. The sequence continues at coordinate 6,281 of PVKS010047343.1, read as the reverse complement.
ATGTATCTTTCTTATAATTTAAACCACTTGAATCAGAGTTTCTCTTACTCATAGTTATAAACATTACATTATGTTAAACTAGATGGCAGGAAAAGAACTCGCCTGGTAAATTACATTTAAGTTGAATCCTCAAGGTCAGAAAGAGCAAATATGTAAAAATATTTAGACTGAGGAAATGTAAGTCAAGATAATTCTGTACTGTTTGGGAGAAACTATACACAGGCTAGAGCTGATAGAGCAGAAATTGTGGGAAAGAGATGATGGAAGGGGTTAAAAAGGCCAGTGACAACATAGGATTTGGAAGCTCTAGTAGGAATTGTGGACATTATCCTAGGCGTAACTGGAAGCTACTGAAAATTTCCAAATACAGAAGTAAATGCCATTCTTTTAAAATTACCCAGCTAACCGTGGAGGATGCAGATTTGAGGATTTATCTTACAAGCAAGAAAGCAAAATTTGTAAGCAATTACAATGTTCAATTAAAAGATAAAAATATTTTGGATTAGATGATAAAAGTTCACAATAAGATAAGTAGGTAAATTTACAGGATCTTTTGTATAAAAGGCCAACTAATCTGGATAATAAAGACATCAAGAACATCACTTTTATTATTTGTCTTTTTCTTACTAAGTTACAGATTTTATTTATTCTGGACACAAGTCCTTTATCATTAATATGCATCACTATCACTAATATTATTTCTTTTATCTTGCCTTTTGTCTCCCCTACCCCATAAAAACCATATCCAAATGGCTAAAAGACAGAAATTTTCTCAACATCATTTACATCAGGGAAATGAAAATTAAAGCAATATGAGAGATTTTCAATTTAAGCCTGGACAAGTAAAAATTGTTAAAATTGTCATTCCTGTCTTTGTATGACTGAGATAAATCCAACTTGGTCATGGGGCATAATTATTTTTAGACATTTTAAATTTGATTTGCTAATAATTTTGATGAAAATGTTTGTGCCTATGCTCTTTAGAGAAATTAATTTGTAGCTTGATTCTCTTCCATTATTTTGTTTGATGGTATGATTTGTTTTGTTTTGTTAGGGTATAAAAACTTCACAAGATGATTCAGGAAGTAGTTCCCTCCCAATGCAGTAGTTTTGAAATGGTACAACTATTCAGATAGCACATAGATCACCTGTTTTCAGGGCTGTGGAGATGAAAAAATGCTGAAAAGATGAACTACAGGGAAGTTTTTAGGATAATAAAACTTGCTGATATCTTAATAGCTAATTCAAGAGGACATGAGAATAAACTGTGCAAAAAGTGAATCTTAATCTAAGCAACAAGTAAAAAAATACCTGTAAAGAAGAGCTCTGGAAGTCTCAAGATGGAATACAGAATGTTACAAGAGTATAGAGCTCTGTTACAAATACATGAAATAAATCCACTGAAAGGTTTGAAGGGGAAAGGTGATAACCTGAGTAAGTTTCCCAATGAGTGAAGTCTGTATGACTAAAAGAAAAATAAATTATAGATAAGAATTATTTTCTAATTGATAATGCTATTCCCTAAGGGTGTATAACTTTTAGTTCTTATACCACCATATGCAAATACTGGAATTTGACAAATAATGAATGGCGTATGGTGAAAAGCATGGATCTCATGACTGGAGTGAAAGTTTCATATAAGCAAGGGAAAAGTTTCAAATGATAAATATGGTAATTTTTCACTGCCATCAGTATGAATTCATGTTCAAATAAATAATCATACATATATTTTTTCATCTGTCAGCTCATAGGACTTAAAACTAATATTATAGGAGCAATCAACATTGAACCCTGAAATATTGGTTTCTCATACCATTCTCCAATAAGAACAAAAACCTCTTTTAGAAATAACTTCTAGGAATTTGGCAGGAAATATAATATGTACTATGAACCTACAGCATCTCACAATGCCGGAAAAAAAAGAAACTATAAGCATATACTTGAATGGGTATATTCTCAAAAAGGTACCAGAGTCAACCAAAAGAGCTCCAAAGTGACATACCTGGAAAAATTTGAGCACAAAATAAACTGTTTTATTGGATTATGAGATTACCTGTGCTATTCTGAAAGGGTTGCCACAACAAAATACCATATATAACAGAAATTTAATTTGTCATAATATTGGAGTTTGGCAAGTGCAAAGTAAAAGTTAAGCAAGATTTAGGTTCTGGTGAGGGCTTTATTTCTGGATTTTAGACAAAGGTTCTCTACCTATGTTCTGTCTTGAAACTTAAGGTAATGAAGGCAGGGGAGAGAAGAAAGAGAGGGGCTGTGAGGGGAATGCGGGTGGCGGGAGTGAATAAATCGGGGAAGAAGAGAATGAAAGAAAGAGGAGTGGGGTATGCTTTCCCATTCATATAAATCCACAAATTCTATCAGATTAGGGTCCTGTCAGTAGTATGACTTCTTTCACCCTTAACTTCTTAACGCTTTATTTCTAAATACAGTCAAATTGAGGGATTTATTGCTTGAGCATAATGAGATTTGGAGTGACACAATGCAGCACAAAACACAACTTCCATGCCCCCCTCCAATTTAATGCCCTCACATGCCAATACAGTCATTTCATCCAAAGCCTTAATGCATTCAGGTTTCAACTTTGAAGTATACAAGTCAATGTTCAAAGTCTTACTTATTTCTTGTTTAAATCAGTTATATGTGGAGACTCAAGGTATGATTAATCCTGAGACAAAAATCTTCTTCAGCTATAAACCTGTGAATGTTGTATACTTTCAAACTACAGTGTTTTAATAGATATATAGACAATCCAATTTTAAAAGGGAGAAATAGGAAAGAAGAAATATTATGTATTTTCCATAAGAATAATCTTGTTTGGGTCATTGTTCAATCTCCCAGAATCACTGCAGTTGTTAACCCACTTCCAAAGATCTGCTGAGTAGAAATCCTAACCCCATGGTGTTCCAGAGAGCCTGTCTTGCCTTTGGAAACTCAGATGATGATCCTGATGTTTAAAACCAAGGAGATAGCTCTGATGGTCTCTGAATTACCTTCAGGGTCACTTTTCTTTCTGTTCTCGAAGAACAGCGTACATTGCAGTTGCTGTACTGAGCTCTGTGGCAGTTTCTATGAAATGTCTACATATACTCATCCTATGTCCCAACCACCTCAATCCCAGATAAACATCTAAGAGAACTAAAATGTTTATAGAAATTAAATCAATAATACTTCAAACTGTAAACAGCTGAAGTCAAACAATAGCAGTTTAATACCAAAGTGTGGTTTAGTTTTACAATGGTGTGTTCCACAGTAATAAGAATGAACTATATGCTTTATAGACAAGCCCACGGATAAATCTAAATGAAATATGGGGCTGGAATGATGGCTCAGCAGTTTCAGCACTTGCCTCACATAAGAAAGGACACAAGTTCGTGCCCCAGCACCATGTACACAATGAAGTGTATGAGCAGCTAAGACCACGTGAAAGACTAAGTAAAATTTGATTCTCTCTTTCTCACTCCACTGTCCCTCTCTCTTAAAAAAAGAAATCTAAAAGGAATATGATAAGCCAAAGAAGACAGATACAAAATGGTCCATATGTTATATTCCAATTTATTCAAAATATTGGACAGGCGAAACTAATCTCCATCTACTCTAGTCAGAAAAGCCATCATCTGTGGATAGGAGGTTATATTGACAGGATTTATTCCATAGCTTGATCTTAATGGTAAACCCATGCATTCCAATATACACAAAATATAATTAGACCATATTTTATTGTCTAGTTTATAGTAGAAAAATTATATCTCCTTATTAAATTTATTTTTCCATTTCTTAGGCAACTGCAAAATAATGGAGACATTCACTAAGATGCTGGACACTAGAGAGAAATCAGGTTCTCACTGGGAAGAAAATTAAGACATCTGTTTGGATAACACCAAGTTTGAGAAGTCTAGTAAATCTCCAAGTACAGCTATGATATATAGATCTGGAGATACAGAAAGATGTGAGGACTAAGAGAGTAACTAAATAACTGCCTAAGAAGGATATTTTTTGTTTTCTGTGCTGGGAACACAATCTGTATTCAAGATAACATGCAGAATATATCTGGGAGAAAACTTTCTTCTCTACCTCATATACATATCTCTCCAAGTACTAACCAGATTAGTGCTCCTGATTTGCTTCATGGGAACATCCCCACTAAATATACCTATTGAATGCCCAGTTTTCTGTGGGCCATTGTTAAAGATCTATATTTCTCCAGGTATAGTCCACACTGCCTTCATTTCTGTATCTACCATCCTCTCTTGAAAATATTCGTGGGTGGAGAGGAATTGACCTTTTCACAATTGTTGTCTGTTTTACCTCCAAGGACTACTTCTAAACTACTTTAGCTTGAAACCTCAATATATAATTGTCTGTTCTGTTATATAACTTTTACTCAAAGTTTCTTTTACCTTTTGATGTAGACTAAGTGTATTGCTTATACTAGTTACTACTATACCTCTCTCTGTGGGGGGGAGTGTAAGGGTCATTTAAAATGAAATTTGATGGCAAAACATTGTTCTCATATATCCATCCAAAGAGCAGGCTTCAATACATTATTTTTTAAAAATAAGGGAAAATACAGTATATTGTTCAGAGGAGTATAAAATTCCACTATTTTAGGAAATATTTTAATGATAGTTTTTCTTCTGTTTTTTTGAATTCTTTTAATAAAGTAGAAAATATTTGAGTCCACATAAAGATGATTACTATATATGTAGTTGGTGTTACATGTTAGATTTTATTGTTTTCTTTTGGTTTTATTTATTTATGCATAGTCTTTCAGTAAAGCTAATGTGTTAATACAATTTCTGTGTTATATGGGAGATAATTTCCAACATGACTTTATATATATGCACAATACAACATAATTATTTCTTTAGAATTGTTCTAAGAATATTAGCATGAGATATGCTCTTTTAAATTTTTAAGTATTCAATACAATTTTGTTGACTCCAGGTATAATGTTGTACAGATCTCTAGAAATTCTTCATTTTGCATAACTGAAACTTTATATCCATTGAATAATCCTCCTACTATTCTGCTTTCGGCCTCTATAAGTTTAATTATGTTTGATACCAATATATAAAAAGCCTCTGCATATTTTCTTGTTTATTATATTGACCGTAAATTTGGAGCAAACCACTAAAGGGAAGAGCTTTCTGTCTTGTGATCCCTCATGCAATCAATATTTGTCTTCTTATGACCACCTCCTAGCTGTGGCAGCCTCCATTTCCTCATGCTCTAAACTGATTGATATTGTGAAAATCTGCTGTGTATCACTTTTACTTCTGCCAGAGAGAAATTTCACATAAAAGTAAGCCAGAGATTAGTTTAACCTCTCTTCAGTATACCATATGACTCATCTGCTCTCTATAATGAAAAAAAAAAAACAGCACATGTTCAGACAAAAACTTGTCAATGATTTTAATTTATGGATAACGATGCTCCTTGTTTTCCAGTACTATAATTTATTATTCCTATTTGGGTAGAATTTTAGAAAAGTTAGATACATAGATTTCAGTCATGTTTTTAATCCTGACCAAATAACTAATTATTTTGTACAAATATTATCTCTGTTCTATTTCAGGTATTTTATGAGTTTAGATCCTGCATGTGTATTGTCAATTTAAAGCAGTGGTTCTCAATAGGAATAGAGACAATATTGTCCCACAAGGAACATTTGCAAACTCTGGAAATATTCTTGGATGTCAAACCCAGAACAAATTCCATTTACCTCTAGAAGGGAAAGGCCAGGGATGTAATTGAAAATTATACAATGCACAAGACTGTCCTTCACAACAGAGAATGATCAAATGTATATTATCCATAGCAAAGAGGCTGAGAAATCCTGCTTTGATAAAATAGAATTGATATGGAAGATGCAATGGACTCGTATTTGTGCAAGTCTTTTTCAGCCCAAGTTTTCAGATAAAGAAAACATTTCTATACAGTACTTATTGTTATTGACATAAACTAGAAGCACAGATTTTTTGTGCTATTTAAATATCAAATATGAAATAACCTCTGAAATTAAAGCAAACATACAATGATAAGGTCTACTAGAAACAAACGAATATTTGTAGATTCATTCTACTTTACTTTTTTTTAACTTTGTATTTTCATCTACTAATTACCCACAGAGAAGAAGAGAAATTAATGTGCTTAGAACCATGAAGTAGAGCAGTAGTAATAATTTCATATATTATACTGAAATAAGACTCCCCTTTTCAATCATAGGCTGTGAACTGCTCATCAACGGTGTTTTAAAAATATAA
>PVKS010047342.1:0-12866 GCA_004027875.1 Aplodontia rufa | reverse complement strand
AATATGACAAAATCCAACATCCATTCCTGATAAGAGAAGTGGGACCTTTCTAAACCTGACAAAGACAGGAGGGAAAGGGTGGCATCATGACCTGAAATTCATTTTCATGTATGCATGAGTTTGTTGGGATGAACCCAACCATTACTTATAACTAGAAAGAAAAAAAAGAAAAGAAAAAAAAATCATATGCAAAAATTGTTCAGCTAATCTTGTACTTAATGACAAAAGACTAATTCTAAAATCAGGAATCATGCAAAGATGTCCATTTTCCTATCACTTCCATTTACTATTTCCCTGGAAGTTCCGAACAATATAATCAGGAATAAAAATAAGTAAGAGACATTCAAATTGGAAAGGAAGAAAAAAATCGATGTTTATTTGCGTATGATCTGATTGCCTGTATACAACATTGAATAGAACCTGCTCTCCCTACCAAATAAAAGAAGCTACTAGGATTCACAGATGAATTTAGGGAAGTTAGAGAAAATGAAATCAACATGTAGGAATAAATTTCAAAAGCTTCAACTTCTATATTCTAAAACTTAAATATTTCATTTTATTTAATTGCAAGTATACTCACATCAAAAATTGTTAAAAAGTTTTGGATAAATCTGAAAAATATATGTGAAACCTGCACATCAAAAACTATAAAATATTGCTTTAACAAGTTAAAGAATGATTAAATGAAAGTTGAGACACACATACTCATTAATAAGAAGACTCAATATTGTTAAAATGTCATTCTCCTATGTTGATCCATAGATGCAATGAAATCCTAATTAAATTCCCAAAAACTGTTTTTAGACTTGCAAATGTAGAGAACTGATGCTATCTGATTTCAGTTTACCATAAAGCTAATGAAGTGCATTATTGCACAAAGCTAGACAAATAAATTAATAGAACAGAATTGACAGTCCTTTTATTAAGCAAAGACCTGTCCAGTCTATTGATTTTTGACAAATGCCAAGGCAAATCAGTAAATAAAAGATGATTTTCAACATGTGCCACTGAAAGAACTAGATATCCATATACAAGGGATCTGAACCTTGATCCATACCTCTCACCATACACAGAAATGATCAAACTTTAAGCAAATTGTACTACAGCCATAAAATGGAATACTACTCAGCAATAAAAAGAACAAATTAATGCTGTGTAAGACAACAGAAATTAATTATTATACTGAGCAAAAAGAGCTGGATATAAATAAGTACAGACTATTGTTTCTAGAAAAGACAAATGTAATCTATAGTAAAAGAAACCAATTCAATTGTGGTCTAGAGTTGAGGGAAAAACAGACTGCAAAACAGCAGAGAAGTTTTCTCAGGTAATGAAGATGTTTTATGTCCAGAATCTGGTGGTGATTTTAGAGGAATATTTAGTTTTCAAAACTAATTGAGCTGTAAAAGGAGTTTATTTTCTGTTATGTAAAATAAACCTTTAAAAATTAATTTTTTAAAGCAGTCAAGAGTACTTTGTAGTTTATAGACCTAAATTTTATACCTAAAATGATAAAGTTACAGAAGAAAACAGGAAAACCCTTTATGATCTTAGAGATTTCTTCAATATAAATCTAAAATAATGATGCAAAATAAGCATTTTGATAAACATTACTCAATAAAATTAGAGATTTCCATTCTTTGAAAGATGCTTTTAAAAGAATAAAATGACAAGATGCAAGCTGGGTAAAAAACATTTATAAAGCATTTTTCTGATAGAGGACTATATCTAGCATATATAAAGAACTTTCAAAGCTCAGTAATTACGTAATGTGACAGTTCACTGTACTGCCACAATACACAGAGTATTAAGTAGGCCAACTAGGTTATCTTCAACCTCATGTTAAATCTCAATGTTCTCTTGTTCTTGGTTTATTCATATTTACTATTTTTTTTTTTTTTTGCTTTAGTATCTGTAGACTCTGGGGCCCTCAAATGTACTGAAGCTTCCCTAAGCCTTGAAGCCCTCTTTTCCTATTTTCCTTAAGACTATATGCACCCATCTTCCAGGGCTCCAATAAAATGAGGTCTCTGTGACCCATGCTGAACACTAGACTAGACCCCATAATACTATACTATGCACATTCACTTAATAATATCCACTACATATTTGATCATTTATTTTATTTCTATATTTTCTGCTACATAATAAACTCCATAAGGGCAGAAGTCAAATTGATTTTACTGCTGTATCCCTAACACCTAGCCCAGGCTAGGTTGATAACACATGCTTTAAAAAAAAAAAAAAAAAGGAATGAATTGAATGAATTTCATCATCTGCTGTGTGATTATTATAAACTTTTGCTTGAGATTAAGCAAATACTTTCCCCAAATCAAGACTGGTTTGTGACATTAATGGATTAGAGTTCTATAAATACACCGTGGAGAGATAGGTCCACCTGCCCCTAAGTATCTTATATGAATATCAGTCATAACTTCTCTTTTTGCTCTTTGTTCTAAAACTGCCCTACTTCTATTCACATTCACTTGGAATCCCTAATTAAATGATGAAAAATATTAATTCCTTTCTAGTCCAGTGATAAATGCATTTCATTTATTTCTGGGAGTAGAATCCCACTTCACTTTCTTTGACCAATTGGAAGGATTATAAGATTTACTAACTGCTAAATTATCCCTGAGGAGATAAGAGAAAGAATATACCACTATTCATATGGACTATGAGCTTACAATCCAAAATAATAGGGTACCCTCTAACATTTATTTTTGGAATACTAAGAAAATTGGTCATCAGAAAGAAGGATGACTGAAGACTAATCTCTCTTCACTCTCTGTTTTGTAGAATAGGTTCAAATACTTGTGAAATTGATATGTATATTTGGAGTAATCCATTTAATCTAGGATAATAGAGAAATTCTGGGGTATTGGACCTATGTGCCAGCTCTCAGGTTTCTGTGCTTCTGTGTTACTGGCCAACCGAAGGCAAAATTAATGAAATTGACACTATGATAGTAAACAGTGCCAAGTTCCATTACATAGGTTGGGGGGAACCCAAATACAGACCTTAAACTGCATCCCCAAATCAAAGCAGAATCTGTAGAATTAATTGCACATAAATTTGATTTTAAAAAAGAACAGAGGAAGAAGATTGTTAAGTAAATGTAATGTGCTTGATAGAAGCAGTACAACGGGGAAAAGGTACATCAAAATTCATAAGCTAAATATATTTCATCAATTCTGTTGTACTTCCACTTATCCACATTTTCATCCATGAATAGGGTATGCATCTTACAACTGATATGTCAAACTTGGGTGGAATTATGTTTTCTTTCTTAGTAGCGCATATAGCAGTGTTATTTATAATCAGTGGAGAACTAGATTGATGAAGTACAGTATTTGTTTGCAAATATATGCAGATAACATGTGCTTATTGTCACTTTATCAATTCATTTTGAAACTGTCCATTTTTTTTTGTTTGGCAAAATTTCTGCATAACTTGCAGCCTGAGAAAAAGATGAGAAATTTATGCTATAGATGTATTTGATAGAGATATATAACATGCTAAAACCTCCATGGACAGCAGTAACCCAGAGAAGGGCTATAAATTCTGCTTTAATCATTACCATTGTACTGACTAGTAAAGTCACTGGACTCTACAGAAATGAATAGATGGAGGATGAGCTGTGGAGATGGAGAGAATAAGAGATGGAAAGATGATATGAAGCTATGTGAAAATGCAAATATAATTTTCTTCTATTTAAAGATGACAAAAATTAGGAATATCTATGAAAAAATTCTTCTAGTTAAAGATGAAGACTCAGGAATATCTACGAAATCAGGAAGAACAACTTCAGCATTTTTTTAACTAAGGACTTTTCTTTTTTAAAATTTACATTGAGTGATAACATAATTATTTCAGTTGGAAAATGTTTTAAAAAATGAAAAAAACTAACACGTGCTGCATATGAATGTCTTCTCAGGAAATTTTTACGGATTTTTTTCTTCTTGTCAAACAGCATATATGTCAGTAAATTGTACCTAAAGAAAGAAAACTATTATACTGGTGGCACCAAAAAGAATCAAAATATATTCAGTTGTGCTCATGAACTGCAGAGAACAGAAGAAAAGTTTTATACTATTTTTTAATAAATAATTCTTTAATAGACATAAACCAAAAACTAATCACAAAGAAACCTCTCTCACAAATGTTTCTTATAATGCAGCATATTATTTTATAAATCACTATTAACCAAAAGTCACTTTCAGTTTGATATACTCTACCTAATGGCTTCCCTCAATAATATATCCTTAATTATTTGTTCATACCCCCCGCTAACCACCTAAAGTAAGAGTGTTAAAATACTTGCTGTTGCTTGCTATAGAAGCTCTAAAGTAATGCAGAGGAACTGAGAACAGTAGAAAACAACTTGTTCATGTAACCAGATCACATTAAGCTCTTTCCATATGCCTTTGAAAGGGATTGTTCAGGGTACAGGACTCCAAAAAAGAGTGGTGGTATCCTTTGACCATCATCCCGAACATTCTGTCCTTGGTTCCAATGCAGGACTCTCTCAACGCATGGTCCTCTACCTCACTCTGGATGAAGCGGGCGATCCTTCTGCTCCCTCGATTCCTTTTGGATCATGAATCTACTGGTTGCCTGCATTCACTTCTTTTATTAATCTTTTCTTTTTAATAGTACCACCCTGTATGGATACCACTTCATGATCAGAACAACAATTTTTATTTTTGTATATGGTTGAAACCCCAATTTTTGTCACTGAAAGAGTGAATTTCTCCCCATAGATCCATCTTTTGGAATGTTTCATGTGAGAAACAGGAAGCAACAGGGGGAATTACTTCTCATTAGCTTGTTTACTGCAAAGTAGCATTTACTGGAAGTAAAATTCTTCATTTTATTTGTTGCCTCAATCAATCTATCTTCCCCAGTGAAACACAGCTTATTGATATTAGGAAAAATAGTATTCTTTATATTTAATATTTACCAGCCAACATATGATCATTATTTTGTCTTTTGCTTTTTATCAAAGTGCTTGTTATCCATAACAGGTTGTGTGTGTGTGTGTGTGTGTGTGTGTGTGTGAGTACATGCTCATGTGTGCATGTTCTCCTTCCCTCAACGAGATAAGACTAACATGAAGCTCTGAAATCCCCTGTACCGATTGAAAATTTAAATTTTAAATGTAGTAGCTTCAGTAAAATAATTTAAATATCATCATTAAATTTTATATTTTTATTTTTAATCTAATAAAAATTAATATATGTTAAACAAAAACTAATTCAATGTATATGTCTAATTTTTCTTAGAAGTACAAAGTATCATACATACCACCAACTTTTTTGAAAAATAATTTTTAATGACAGTTTTTAGACAAAAATCTTGGCTAAATCAGAATGGAAGACATTACTTTTCAACTTGCTAGGCCAAGAAAATATGGTCCAATTTACTGTAAGTCAACTTTTAGACTTTTTCTTGAGAACTCTGGAAACCAACCTAGACTTCTGAGTATAACACCACCTCTGTGTTAGCCTCCTGGACTAGTTGAGCAAGCTAATGGTCAACAGACCTACTCCTGTTAGTTTTGATTGTGAAGAGTATTGGCAGCATTATATGATGTAGACTAATGATTGGACTCTGTGTCCTTAACTGCTGTATCTGTAACAGCACCTAAATACAAATTCTGCTTTTGACAATTGAAAACATAAACATAACAGATAGCATAATAATACACTCAGATCAATTAAACTGATTTGAGATTGCAATGTTGATGCATTATTTACTTTTGTAGACAGGTATCCTTAATCAGACAGTGCAAGAGCTAACTTTAATTCCCAGAGAACTTTTCCTTAGAACACAGAATCTCAAATACACTTTAACATTACGTTCATTTTAATAGTCACTGATGATGCTTGGTTTTAAAGAGTGCTGACATTCAGTTGTAATTTTCCTCAGTAATTTAAAAAGACTTAGTGATTTTTTGCTTTTGAAAGGAGGAAAGAAATATAGCAGAGCTGTCACAAAGCTTTCATACTCTGATACCCCCATGCCCAATCCACAGATCTTTTATTAAATTCCACTTTGAGGAAATGTGAATAGTCATTGAAATGATTTCACTGCCAGAATTTGAAAGCTGATACACTGAAAAATGTTCCCAGTGTATGTTAAATGAACACCAAACTCCCTGGCAATGAGAGGACTAACATGAGACTATGACACAGCTAAATTTAGAAACAGGATTAAAAATACTGCCTGGGTTTTCATTTCAAGTTCAATCACGGGCAGATTCTCAAAGTCTTGTGGGATTCCATTTCAGATTAATTCTATTCATATATGGGGTTGTCAGTCTATTAAGACTTCTGAGGATTTGTAAGAAAGGAAACTAATATGTATTAAACATCTACTATATTCTTGGGATTGTGGTAGATGCTTTCCTTTGTATCTAACAACAAAATAACAATACTACTAATAATATTATTGGCTGATAATTTTTGGACACTTACTAGGGAAAAATCAGTGTGCTAAGTAATTTACATGCCTAATTACATTTTTTCTTAATGAAAGCTTGTGAGTTTTGCAAATGAAGATATTGATGTTTACAAAGGTACAGTGACTTGTCAAATGTACCTGCCATTAAATGGCAGAGTGAGATTCACATCTCAGGATTATGTTTGTTTGTTTGCTTGTTTTATTTTAATTATTTTAAGAGAGAGAGGAAAAGAGTGGAGGGAGAGAATCAACTTTATTTATTTTTTCATCTGGCCTTTGTTTCTCCAACACTTACTTGTGAATGTGGTGCTGGTGTTTGAACCCAGGTCCTCATGCATGCCAGGCAAACATTGGAACTGCTGAGCCACTGCTCCAACCCTTTGTTTTTTTATTTTATTTTATTTTATTTTATTTGTCTCCAAAGCCTATATCCTCAAAAGAATATCAATACAAAAGTTTTAGAAAGAGGCTGTCTTAATGTCTTTGTGGGTGAAATGCTGACAGTATAATAAATTGCTGTCAAAAGAAAATTAGTGAATAAATATATAGTTCTTATACTTCCTGGTATATAGTATATTGCCAAGAAACATTAGCAATTAGTATTTTTGTTAATAGTAAAAATTAGGTTGCTGTGCTTTGAAATATAGTGATTTTTTTCTTTATATTTTTATCTTATTTTAATACCAAACATAACAAAATCAACATAAAATATTTTACTTTCATTTTGACTTCCAAATAGTTTAAAATGGGAAACTTTGAAATATTTATGCAAAATATTATTTAATTTAATATCTCTATGTTCAATGACCTTTTATGTAAAGTCAGTATGTCACAGATGAGGACATATTAAAGCAACATCCAATAAAGATTCACTCTTTGATCTTTGAGACACTTCTATTTTCAAAATGTTCACTGTCCTGGAAAAAATGAGAAGTTAAATATAAGATATACTGTGAAGCTGTGCTATTAATTGTTCAGTCCATACAGAAAATATTCACAAGTTCAGACTCCACAGTATTTTTTAAAACATCCCTAAAAAATCCTATTATTTCATATCCTTAGCGGGCTGGAGAAATTGTTCCAGTATTTGAAACTTCAGTTGACTTCTTCATTTATTAGTTGAACATTATTTAGTAGAAGCCAGACAAAAGGCATTTTGGCAGGACATCTGTCAATGAAGTGGCTGAGCTTCAACAACTCCTTGATGAAACATGTTTTTTAAGGCTGAGATCATTCTCAGTTCAAGGTAGTGATAACAGTGTGTACTTGTAATTCCCTTCTCCAGACCTTTTCTTCCTGGTACTGCAACATGCTTTCCAATAGCTGACAACTCTTTGCTGAAGTGTTTTTGTAATTGACAGTACCCAACCTCTCAAAATACCAATTTTAATACAAACTTAGAATTAGTAGAAGACTTTGGAAGTACATTACCAAGGTATTCTAGTGGGAGGAGACTCTTAAGATTACTTTTTTTCACTCTGCTAGGCCAAGAAAAGGGGCCTATTAATATTACTTTTTTTATATTACTTTTTAATGATGATTGTGTTTCAAATGGGTGAGCATTAAATAAGCTATTCAATCAGTGATAGTTACCTTTAAAATAATATGGTTGGTGCTATGTATAAGTATAGTGCAGAAATCATTAGTGATGTCCATCAAATATTTCAGGTATCTGAGATTTTTCCCTTCTTGACTTTCTATTTCTGTGGTTTACTTAGGTAAGTCCATATAACTAGTTCTGGTCCATGCAGTCATGAACAGAAGTAACTTGTTTCACTTCTGGGTCATACCATTTAATTGTCAGAGTGAGACCCTCATGAACTGTGTTTCCTGATGCCACAGTGGTTGTCAGCATTTCAGACTGTGTCTGTACTATCTTTGAGCCTCTGAAAGAAAATGAAGAGCAAAATTCAAAATACAAATAGAGCAAGCAAAGCAGTCATCGTTTGTGTAATCCCTGAGACTTTCAGAGTCATTTGTTATTACAGCATAACCAACCCTATCCTAGCAAATGCACACGTTAAGAATTACAAATAAAAAATTGGAAATATTCAAAGAGTAAATTGGAGAAGGTAAGCTAAAATATTTTTAAAATTATATTTATATTCTCAATAGCATACATATTCTAATTGGTAATAAAATGTTGATTTTATTTCTTAGAAACTTAGACCTTAAAATTGGATCCTTGAGTTATGAAGCAAATACCCAAGTAGCCACTATGAAGCAAGTACTCACAGAAAGTGTTTGAAATATCAAAAACTTTATTTTAAATATATAAGTGATTACAGATAATAAAATTCCTTAAAGAAGTAGAGTGAATTGTCTTATACATCAATTTTAACTTATGTTTACTCAAAATAAATTTTGTCTAGAGAATTCAGTTTTCACAGTAGCCTATACTGTAAAAAATTTATTATATTTTTAGGGAAAAAATACACCACAATTAGAGAAAATTACTATTCATCTATGCATATTCTATCTCTTTCAGGGACACCAAGTTATGATTTCTTTCCTTGCTTTTATCAGAAATGTACTTCCCTTAAACTGCATTTTTTGCAACATTCCAGTTGCATGCTGTCACCCATCATATATCTAAATCTTCTGTGAATTGCTTTGTATTTTTACTATGTACTGCCTCCTAAGAATGTTTAGAATTCAGTGTTGAAAAGCAGTGCATAAGAATGCATTCTCATTTCATTTTCTAATTATCCTTGAACTCCATAACTAGTTCCAGATAAGCCTATTGATACCTACCATATTTTAATACTGTATTGCAAAATCGTTTTATCTTTATTTTGTATTTTTCCCAGCTTTAAGGCATGAATATTTTCAGCCATTTAATTATGGTGTCCTGGTCAGTTTGAGCAACTATAACAAATATCATTTTTTGAGTGACTTAAACAACAAACATTTATTTCTCACAGTTCTAGAGGCTTGGGAGTCCAAGATCAAAACACAGGCTAATTTTATTCTTAGTGAGGGATCTTTAACAGAAAAATTTTTTCTGTCTCTTCCCATGGTGGAGAAAAAGATAATTTCATTTATATTGTTTCTGTTCTCTAAAAAGGCACTAATCCCATCAAGAGGGTTCTACCCTCATAACCTAAATGCCTGCCTTAATTATCTCCCCAAACAACACATCATAATAATATCACAATGGGAATTAAACTTTCAACATAAGAATTTGGGGCAGGTGAAAACAAATATTGAATCTGTAACATGACCTTACACTCCACCTCCCATAATTTTCAGTATCCATCTTGGGTATTGCTCCAACTTTGTAGTACCACACATTTAAAAAATAAACAATGGGTGCTGGAGGGGTGGCCTTGCAATTATGGCACTTGCCTAGCATGCTCGGGTACATGGGTTCAAACCCCAGCACCACCTACACAACAAAGTGTCTGAACAGTGAAAGCCACAAGAAAAAATAGGTAAAATTGATTCTCTTTCTTTTACTCACTGTCCATCTTTTTAAAAAATAAATAAATAAAAATAAAAAATAAGCAATGACCAATTTTAGAAACTATGTTTTATAATGATGTGTGATTATTTTTAAGATATTTCATTGCTCTTTCTCATCCATACAATTAATTACATTATATTTTCATCTGCAAAATGATGTAAAATTAAATTTCCTGCATTAGTAGCTTTCACAGTGCTGGGGGCAGTGGCACATGCCTGTAAATTATAGTTACTTAAGAGGGTGAGGCAATGGAGAATCCTCAAAACATTAAGGATGGACCCACTGTATGATTCAGCTATCCTTCTTCTGAGTATTTTCCCAGAGGAATTAGAATCAGCACATTACAGCAACACAGAAAAATCTATGTTCGTAGCAGCACAATTTACAACAGCTAAATTATGGAACCAACTTAGATGCCCCTCACTGGATGAATGGATCCAAAAACTGTATATATATATATATATATATATATATATATATATATTTCTACCCAGCAATGAGAAGCAAAGTTAGCCAAACCCAGAGTGTCAAGGGTCAAATGTTTTCACTCATTTGTGGATGCTGGAGATAAACTCAGGCCTATGTGAAAGGTAGTCAATCTCATGTGTTAGAACCAACAAAGGTGTAGCAACACATAATTTAGGGCAATCATAGATATATATAGTGAGGTGGTGGGGGGTGTAGGGGAGACAGGGAGAATAGGGAGGCATCTAAGGGTAATTCTGGTTTAAGAATATATGCATATCATATAGTTACTTTATACACATTTATGATTGTACATAATTCAATTACTTAATAAAAAAAAGATAAAATAAAGAGTTTGAGTCAGGAGGATCTTGAATTTGAGGCCAGCCTGAGGGAGACCCTTTCTCAAAATAAAACAAAAACATGGGGAAACATTTCAGTGGTTAAATATTCATGTAACATGTGCAAGGTTATTTAATGTCCAGAACTGACAACAAAAGAAAACAAAACAACAACAACAACAAAAAAACAAACAAGTGGGTTTCATGAATTAACATAACTCAGCAGGACACACATTATAAAACATAACTACAAAACATCTTTTAGTTGTTAAGGAAATGAAATCAGTCCATCTTAAACGACTTAACATAGATTGTGTTAGCTTTATTTAACAGCAAAATTTAGTTCCTCTTTTCTTTGGTACTAGGAATTGAACCCAGGGGAGCTGAACTACTGAGCCACATCCCCAGCGCTTTTGTTGTTGTTCAATTTTGAGGCAGGGGATCTCACTAGGTTGGTTGCTGAGGCTAGCTTTGAACTCATGATCCTCCTGCCTCAGCTTCCTGAGCCACTAGGATTATAGGAGTGTGTCACCGCACCGGACTCCAACTTTAGTTCTTTGATGGAAGGCTTGACAGTGATCTCTCTCAGATATTTATTGAATTGATTAAAATCTCCTGTTATACTGAACAAATTAAGGAATAACTATTTTCATTTTATTGATACCTCTGTGTGGGGGGCTGGATTGCCCCCCGGGAGCCGATCAGGAGGAGGGTGAGTGCCGACGGCTAGAACCCGGGTCCCCCCTCGTCCGGGGACCCCTTCCCTCCCAGCCGGGGAAACGAGGCAACCACACGCAGCTGATGGCAGCTCAGAATCCATTTATTACTAAGGCACACGGGTTTTTAATATATGGAGGAGGGGAGACAGCCAAGGAATCTATAATCCTTCTAAGGGAGTTGCCAGGGGTTATGCAGATTTTGAGAACAGACAAACAACTAGGTAGCAGCACATTCCAACCCACTCTAACTCTTTGCATAACAAAGCAGGACCTAGCAGCCCTTCCTGAAGGAACTTATGGAAATAGTAACAAGATCGCCCTAGGGCAGCTATGGAAATAGGGGTGAAGGCTACACCCCAACACCTCTGGATTCTAAAACTCAGCCCAGAATACATATTTTGAAATACATATTGGATACATATTTCAAAAGATAGTCTATATATGTGCCCTAATATAGATTCTTAAAACTGGACACAGCAAAGTGAAAAGTACTGATTACTGTCTACTGTTCATTATTTTGTGATCAAGCAGATTGGCAATGGCTGGTATTTCTATAATTTGTTCCTATGAAAATTTAACAGCAAGTGTTAACTTCAGATTGGGACTATAAGAAATGATACCTAATTTATATTCAGTTATCAATATATAGGATTTTGGATCCTATATATTGAGATAATATATCAGAGATAATCTGATATTATATTTTAAAAACTTCATCATATGTTTTGAGTAGGATAAAGTTAAATTTTATTTCATTTATATACCATACATCAAATATGACAAAATAAACCAACTGAGAAAGATCCAAGGCAATTAGCCATGTAATACAACATTACCATGGAAAAGGTAGAGTAGAGAATCTATCTATACACGAATAGTCACGAGAGATAACTTTAATCTATTTTGAAACAATTTTAAGACTTTTTGAGATAGAGCACAGATAAAATGGAAACACTGAATAAATCTTTAGTAATTACATTTGATTGGTGTTTGGTATGACATATTACTAGGCAGCAAAAGAATGGATAAGTGACTTCATTACCTAATACAGCTTTCGGGTATTTTCAGTTCTGATTTTTTGAGTCTATTGCATACAGTAGAAATCCATCATACTGAGACGGTTTAGGAGAGACAGTGAAATGGCTAGGTAGTCAGGACAGAGGGCCCCTATCAAGAGCTAGCTGGCAGAGGCAGAGAGTGATTGACAGGGAGTGCTCAGGGCATTCAAATGCAAAAAGACCTTGAGGCTCACCCTAGTCCCTGACCAAGATGGGGGTGGTCACAGGTAGATACTAGGAAGTATTTGCCACCTTTTGTTTTAACCAATGGTGCTCTTGACCAGTTTCAATGCCTGTTTTACATAGATTTTGACCAATGGAGTTGATGCATTTCTCAATGCCTGCTTTGCAT
>PVKS010047341.1:0-12866 GCA_004027875.1 Aplodontia rufa | reverse complement strand
CAGGGAGACCCCTGCTCTCTTTGTCCTCCCGCTGCTTCCAGCAAACTTGGACTTGTCCCAAGAATTTTTTAAAACAGGATGGATTACTAGAGGTTCTAGACACGCAGAGACAGCCTCACCCCAGGACAGCAAAGAGGCTACTGGCACTGATGTGGTATCCAGATACAAATGCTGAGAATAAACAACACAGAAAACTCAGGGAGCAGCTGAGGCAGATGAGGTGACAACTACGGCAAAGGAAGAGTAAGTGGTGGAGGAGGCGGTGGAAGTCATTTTTGCCATCCTTATGATTTGGCTTCATGCTCCAGACACAGATGATGTCTTCAGGGAATATTTGAGGAAAAGGACCCGTTATCACTACATTCTTTAAAGACCACTTGAGGAACCAAAGGGGTCCATGAGAAAGCAGAAGCCAAAGGGCACTGGTTTTTCTCTGCTTTCAGAGGATTAACATCATTTGTATGTAGATTTTCTAGATTTGATACAGGATTTATCTCATGTGAGTCACTAGATCAGGGGTCCTCATATCATTCTCTTCCATATTATTTGGTGGTACGGGTAAGACAATTAGAAATGTATATCAATTTCCACTAAAACAGTAAATGACAAAATATCACCACAATGAGAATATTCAAGAAGGGTTATGAAAGAAGAGAAGTTATAGAAGACAGTTGAACTCTTTAATGATCCACAGTAAGGAGTAGCTGCTATACATGGATAACATAATAATTCAATGTACACATTTAGTAGAATTGTTAAATTATCACATGCACCATTTGAGGAACCTCTTTTCAAACTCTTTTTTAATAGGGCAGTGGTTTGCTGAGAAGTTTAGGCAGTCTGAGAGACCCCTAATTAGCATTTTCTAGGCAAAGCCTGTTTCAGGAGCTAGTAACCTGTATGGACAGCCTTGATTTGGCACTTTGCTGTCCACATGTGGAAACTGGAACAAGAGCGTTTAATTTGACACAGTCAGCCCTGGAGGTAGGAGCAGGAAATAAAACCACAGAAAACCTCTGCTTTCAAGAAGTTTGCAAACTAGTGCAGGCAGATGGGAGAGCAGCTCATCTGAATACAGTGCACTAAATGCTTTGCTTCAAAATAATTAAACAGGTGGAGTCTTTAACTCTGGCAAGCATTAGTGAGGATTAGACAGTGGATAGCCTGTGGGTAGAGGAGGCTGTTGGAAAGGGAGGAATAGGAAGGAAGGGGTTTCTAGGGAGAAGATGGTGCTTTGGATCTGTGATGTCCTCCTAAAGGTCCATATGTTGAAGTTGGAGTTAGCATCCTGTAGGGCACTGGGAGGTGGTGGAATATGTGGGAGGTGGGGGAGGAAGGTTGCTCATTGGTGATGTGTTTTGAAGGGAAAATTTAAGACCTCAGCTCCTTCCTCTTGTTGCTTTGAGGTCACAATGAGGTGACCATCATTGCTCCACATTTAACCAGGATGCACTCTTACCAAAGGTCTCAAAGCAACAGCACCAGTCAACCACAGATGAAACCTCCAAAACCATGAGACAAAATAAGCTTTTCCCCTTTTCACTGATTACCTCAAGTATTTTGTCACAGTAAGGAAAAGCTGACTAACACAGATAGAAACTGTACAGCCTCAGAGAAAAGAGCATTGAAAAGTCAGAAAACTACAAGTAGTTCTATGAGGCTAAAGTACTGGCATTGAGCAATGGCAAAAGAAGGAAAAGAGAGTAGCTTGAGTCAGAGAGGACTTTAAGCTCTTCTAAAGAAGCTTAATCCTTACCTGAATGCAATGGAAAGCTATCCAAATGATCACCAGAGACCGGTCCTCTCCTAACTAGGCATGTTCTTAGACCACATAGTTGAAGCTCTCAGTAATGAGCTTTGGACATTTGCATTAATCAGTTTTTCATTGCTGTTTCCAAAATATGTGACCACAAAGACTAAGAGGAGGAAATTCCACTTTGATTTCCAGTTTCAGAGTCTCCCATGATGATTAGTTGATCCAACTCCACCCCTTGAGCCTGAAGTGAGGCAGAACATCATGGTGGAGGGATATGGTGGAAGGATATGGCAGAAGGATATGGCAGAGCAAAGCTCATGACAGCCAGAAAGCAAAAACAGAGAGAGTATGAGGCACTCCCTCAGTGATCTACTTTTTTCAACCATGCCCTAGCTGAGTACAGTTACCACCGAGTTCTTTCAAATTATCCATAAAATGGAAAATCTGCCAAAGAGTATTATAATATAATCAGTTCATGATTGTTCTTGCATTTCCACATCTGAGACTTCTGGGATACAAAGCACAACATCATTAGTCATTCTGGAAATGCAACTCACAAAATAACATGGAAAAATAAGCACCGTTAGTATAGTTATAATTTTCAAATAAAAGAAGGGAAATACCATGTATTGGTTATGCTATGTAGAGAAATTAGAAACTCTTACATTGCTGGTTGGAATGTTACAAGGTGTTTTGTGGTTCTTCGACAGGTTAAAAAGAATTACCTTACAAACAACAATTCCATTCCTAGGTTCATATATACAGAAAGAATGGAAAATAGTTATTCAAGCAAACTGACACACATGTATTTTCCTAGCTGCACTATTCAAAAATAACCAAAAGGAGGTAATAATTCAAATTCATATTACTGGATGATTGAATTTTAAAATATGTGCTATATCTGTGTAATGGAATATAATTCAATCATAGGAATATAATACTGATACATCATGAATCAACCCAGAAAATAGCATAA
Organism: Aplodontia rufa; assembly: GCA_004027875.1. Lineage (NCBI taxonomy): Eukaryota > Metazoa > Chordata > Mammalia > Rodentia > Aplodontiidae > Aplodontia > Aplodontia rufa. The sequence goes on along the minus strand of PVKS010047341.1, from coordinate 10,134 downwards.
TGATTGGAGAAGACAGACACAAAAGGGCACAAATTATGTGTTTTAATTTATATGAATTATGAAAAACACATAAATCCATGTATATAAAAAGGAGACTCATGGTTGCCAGGTACTGGGGAAAGAGATGAGGATTCACTGTTTAGTGGGTAGCGGGTTCTTTGTGGGCAAGGAAAACTTTTGGGGACTTGATACAGTTGATGTTTGCATGACATGTTTGCACTAATATTAAATGGCACTAGAATGTTTAGATTCTAATGTCATTATGATAAAAAATTATAAAAGAACAATAAAGTTATTGACATTCAAACATTAAAAAAACTAGAGTTCTTCTATGATGAAAATATTTATTATTGCATGACAAGTGGCATAATCATAAGCAAGATGTAATCATGACACCTGGAGACATTAGGACCTACTCAAAGGAATAAGCATGCAGAAGGTTTATAAATAATGCAACTCTTTGGACAGTTACTGTGAATGTTGAAAGGTGTATATCTGATTATAGAGAACAGGAAAATGCTTGAAGAAGATGACATTGAAATGAGCTGTAAGGGCTGAATGGCATTTGACTGTTGGAGCTGGAGAAATACTACAATATGAGGCAAGGAGTTATTCCTGCAATAGACTACACAGCAAATTCTGTGTGCGCATGCACACAAACGTGGCTCATGCCATGAATCGTGACCTGCTCTTGACCTGCTTAAGCTAAGGGGAGCAAAGAATTCTGTTGAGAAGCAGCTGAGCACATGCATCAGGAAATAGCTGGGGACCTGGGGCATTGCGACCTAAACAGGTGTTGCTTTCAAAGCTGGCTGGGAACTTAGAAATGTTTATGCTTGCCTGAGAAACCATGGTGTATTCTGGAGATTTGTTTTGGCTTCTTCCTGTTAGAAAAACACACTGGGAAAATATAAGGAGAACCTGACCAAAAATAAAGAAGAAAGAAATAGGAAAAAAAGAAGCTTCTTTGTGTGTGTGTATGTGTCTGTGCGTGCGCGCGTGTTTTCTTCTTCAAGCATCTTCACTGCCAAGCATTCACTGGGAATTTAAGATTGTCAGCAGGCTCTGACAAAATTCAAAGACAGTGAATAGTCCAATCTGGACATCATTAAAAACTAAGATGGATACAGATATTGAAGATCAGATGTCAAAGGACCAACTCTCTCCTGTAGTATTCCCAGTGTCCAATGAGGGTTTGTGATATATCTGGTGAATAGAGAATGCAAAAGAAAGATATAATGTGCATTGAAGTATTTTATAATTCAAAGTAATAGTACTAATTGTATCCAGCAGCATTGAGCAGCACTCAGTTAAGGTCAGTTTGTGACAAGACTTTAGGTCCCAGGAGAGCACAGAATAACTAGAATGCACTGCATGTGGAATGAGTGGAAATGTGTTTGGAGTCATCAGGGAAAACTTCACAAGCTATCCTATGTCATTTGCAGTGCGTGATCCTAAATACAACAGAGAGTCGGGACAGTCCATTGTCCATGATCTTAGTGCAGGGTACGAATAAGTGGTCAGGATGGGGAAAGCTGAGTGTGGGGCATCATGAGATCATGCTGGCAAACTGTGCAGATGGTTTAGGACTCTCCCCTATCTTTACACTTGGCATTCACATATAGGCTCACCATTGTGGAACTGTATAGGGAATTTGGGAGACACTGTGTATACAGGAAATAGAGACCTTAGGGAGAAGAGAACCTGCCACAGAACAGAAGGGTGTTGGATCTGTTATGCCTGATGAAGAAAAGGAAGGGGTGGTCAGCACAGAATATTGGTAAAGAGGCTGCACAAAGTTCCACAATTGCTATGCCCGAGGCTGCCGCAGCCTCAGTACCTCCTTCATTCACCTCCACCACACTCTTGTGCACAAACTTGGACACACACAGGTCTGTCTCAGGTGACATTGCAGACAAGTCAGCCTTGCCCTGTTGAAAGACATCAACCATGCCCAAGTGCTGAAGCACAGACTCCATGTCATAATCCTCCTGCAGTTTAAATCTTGGAAGGAAAACTTCAACTTTAGTATTCTTCATACAGTCTGGCTTGGTCCAGGCTAAGAATTTCTCAAAAGTAAGATTTTTTTCCACCTGAAAGACATGAATCACATGTTCAGATTCAGACTTCAGTGCACATCTATGAAAGCACAAACATTTCCATGAACATTCCATGCTGACTGTCCACATTAGGATGACGGGCAGCTCCTTCAGCTGCCAGGAAGCTTGTGAGGTCTCTCACTAGTCCACCACCCTCTCTGCATTCCCACATGCGACTTCCCTGCAGAAAGGCTGTGGCTGCCTCACCCTACACAACCACTGCAAAGACATCTTTTACTCTGGCCAGTGCTCATGCCCAGTGCATGGTGCTTTTCCAGTGCTTATTTGTTAGTTTGAACAAGGCTCAGCTTTGAAGACAACAAAAGATCGCTGTAAAGAACAGTTTGGAAAAGACAGAGCTGTCTGTGTGAGCCACTCCAGTACAGAGAAACCTGCCTAAGGTGGGGTTTGGTACTGCTGTGGAAACCGCCTACCACCATTCTCTCCTTGGTTAATTATGTCAAAGTACAAGATTTTCTCAATCCTCATTACAGGTGCTCAGATTTTAAAATATACTGCTGGTACCAATGATTATGATGATGGATCCCATCTGCAGAGCCTTTGCTCCTTGCCAGGCAACAGGGTAAGTTTGTTACCAAGGTTGCCCTCATTGCATCCTCATAACAACCCATCAGACAGGAAGCATCATTACCCCATCCTAATGATGAGAAACTGAAGCTGAGATGGGTTAGGCCATTTGGCAAAACCTCACAGAGTAATGGGAGAGGTCAGTCTTGAATGAAAGTTTGTCCCAAAGACAAGTGCCTGCACCCTGTGCTCTGCAGGCTGGGTTTGTGTGTGTCACCCACGAGAAGTGCAGATATGAAATATGGAAGTTGTGTTGGAGCTCTAGTGAAAGAGGGCACAGGATGTGACCAGATTCTTTCCACAGAAATTCCGAGTGCAAAGCACTTGATCCCTCCCCACTCACCGTGCTGAGATCCATGCCTTCATCTGGGAGCAGAATGAGCATGCTGAGCTCCTCGCCAGCATAGGGCAGCTCCAGCACCTGTGTCCGCACCTCGTTCACGTAGGCCAGGTTAAAAGAGGCTTCCTGGAACATCATCTGCACTGGCCTTTCCTCCTCCTGAATGGAATGAACAGAGGAGCTCGGAATTTACAACAGAGCATGAAAAGAGGCAAGAAAACTTTTAAATGAGCTGTAGTCCAGCACTGCATAAATTAATAAATAGTTATTTAAAATAGACCTTCTGGAAAGCGGGCAGAATTTGATGCACACAAGCTTCCTCATTGCGTTAAACTGTAGGCCAAGTGATTAGGGAATATGGCAAACTATTCTACTTTCTGCTTTAATTGAAGTCATACCTCAAGGTTGACTAAGACCTCTCCACTCATTTGTTATAGAAGAAAGCTGCAGAAGCTGGATTAATAATGATGTATTATTTAACAGAAATTCAAATGAAAACTTAGTCTCAATTTTAAAAACTTGATTAAAACACAGGAGTGGCTGGGCCAGGTGATACACACTTGTAATGCAGGTGACTTGAGCGGCTGAGGCATGACATTGCAAGTTTAAAGCCAGCTTGTAATTGGGTAAGGTCCTGGGCAACTTAAGGAAACTGTGTCTCAAAACAGAGTAAAAAAAAGTGGGGGATATGATTCAGTCATTTGGTGCCCTTGGTTCAATCCGTAATAAAAAAAAGAATTTAAAAATAAAAGACTGGGATGTAGTTCAGTGATTCTCAGCAATGCAGAAAACATTAAAAAAAAAAACAACAACCTTGATTTAAGAAATGTGTTAAGATCTCTAGTCTCCAGCTCCTGTTTTCAGATGGCCCAGGTTGCTCCACCATTCAAGTGCTGGAAAATCCTTAGTGAGAACACAAGGCAACCTGAAAACTAACAAATGAGTTCTATTATAGCTCTACACCTATACTGGAGGAACTGAACAAAACAATTACAATAAGCTTTTGTCATTACAAGGTCAAAGAATGAGACTTAGCTCAGAAGGGACTATAGTAATTAGCTCTCAGTAAAAGCTCTTAGAGAAGGGCTGAATTTGGGATCAACAGAGGTCACCCACTGATTTAAAACTGTAGTACCTGAAGTGAACCCAACTCACGGTTTCCTAAGAAAAAGAAGCTCACAAACCAACTCATTATGTAAGAGAAGAAATCAGAATAATCTTGAAAGATGAATAGATAGGCAAATAATATGAAAAAGTAAGGGAAAAAATGACCCCAAACAACACATAGTACTTCAACAACAGATATCAATGACATCATAGTGGAAGAAATATCCGAAAAGGAATTTTAAAAAATTCATGCTTAACTTGTTCAATGAGCTAAAAGATAATATGAGGAAAGAATTCAAAGAGGACATAAAGAAAATGAAAATCACTTCAATAAAAAGATTGATATCCTGAAAGAGAATCAAATGGAATTCCTTAAAATGAAGGAATCAGTAAATCAAATTTAAAATTCAATGGAAATCATCACTGATAGATTTAGATCACTTGGAAGAATGATTTTTAGGCTTCGATGACGAACTACATACTATTGAAAATAAAATCAATCATAGAGAAAAAGCATTAAAGAGACCATAATGTTCAAGAAATCTGTAATAGCATCAAGAGACCAAATTTGTGAGTCAATGAGGTGGAGGAAGGTTTAGAGGCACAAATTAATGAACTACACAATCTTTTTAATGAAATAATATCAGAAAAAATTTCAAACCTTAAGAATAAAGTGGAAACTCAAATTTAGGAGGCATATAGGACTGCAAGTACACAAAATCACAACAGACCCACTCCAAGCCACATTATTATGAAAATGCCTAACCTACAAAACAAGGACAGAATCTTAAAAGCTACAAAACAGAAGGGACAAACCATATTTAGAAGAGAACCTATTTGTACCACAACTGACTTCTCAACCCAGACGCAAAAAGCAAGCAGGGCTTAGAATAACACATGCCAAGCTCTGAAAGAAAAATGGATGCCAACCAAGAACTTTATACCCAGAAAAATGAAGGTTCAAATTTGAAGATGAAATAAAAACCCTTCATGATAAGCAAAAGCTAAAGGAATTCATAACTAGAAAAGCTGCACTACAAAGCATACTCAAAAAGTATTTCATGAAGAAGAAACAAAAACCAAAACTGCAAACCAACACAGGGAGACATTACACTAGAAGAATAATCATTCCAAAGAGAATCAAAACCACATAAATAGTAGAAATGATGCAAAATGGCAGGAAATAAAAATCATCTCTCAACAATATAAAAAATTAGTTTTTTGAAAGGATAAATTCAATAGACTATTAACTGCACTAAAGAATAGAAAGAGAGAAAAATCTCATGTTATTAAAATTCAGAATGAAGAAGGAAACATCACAGCCACCACTTCTGAAATCCAAAGGATCATCAGAAACCATTTTGAAAAGTTATACTCCAATAAGCTAGAAAAACTTAATGATATGGACAAATTCCTAGAGACATACAAACCACCCTAATTGAACCAGGAGGAAACAGAAAACTTACACAGATCAATTGCTCATACTAAAATTGAAGCAGCCATCCACACCCTCCATAAAAGAAAATTCTAGGACCTGTTGGATACTCATCCAAGTTCTACCAGACCTTTAAAGAAGAATTCATACTAATCTGCTTTAAATTATTCCATGCAATAGAAAAGGAAGGAACTCTACCAAACTCTTTGTATGAAGTCAGTATCACCCTCATACCAAAACCTGATAAAGAGCACATCAAAGAAAGAAAACTTTCAGACCAATATCCACGATGAGCGTAGATGCATAAATCCTTAATAAAATACTGGGAAACCATATGCAAAAATACATTAAAACAATAGTACACCACAACCAAGTGGAATTCATCCCAGGGATGTAAGGTTGGTTCAATTTATGGAAATCAATAAATGTAATTCACCACATAAATAGATTTAAAAACAAGAATCGCATGATTATTTCATTAGATGCAGAAAAAGCATTTGACAAGGTACAATACTCATTCATGTTTAAAACACTAGAAAACATAGGATTAAAAGGAACATAGTAAAGAACATTTCTGACAAACCCAGGGCAATGCCTTTATGAACGGAGAAAATTTGAAAACATTTCCTCTAAAAACAGGAGCTAGACAAGAATGTCTACTTTCACCACTCCTATTCAATAGTCCATGAAGCTGTAGCCAGAGCAATTAGGCAGGAGAAGGAAATTAAAGGGATATGAATAGGCAAAGAAGAGCTCAAAGTTTTGGTATTTGCTGATAGGATTATATATTTAGAAGATAAAATATAAGTTCCATCAGAAGACTTCTAGAGCTCATAAATGAATTTAGCAAGGCAGCAGGATACAAAATCAACATTCATAAATCAATCACGTTCCCTTATTCCAATAATGAACTCATTAAGAAAGAAATTAGGAAAACTACTCCATTCATAATACCTTCAAAAAAATACTTAGGAATCAATCTAGCAAAAGACATTTACAACGTCCACTATAGAACACTAAAGAACAAACTCAAAGAAGACCTTAGAAAATGGAAAGGCCTCCTGTGTTCTTGGATAGGCAGAATTAATTTTATCAAAATGGCCATGCTACCTGAAGCTCTATACAGATTCAGTGCAATACCCATCAAAATGCCAATGACATTTTTCACAGAATTAGGAAAAACATGAAATTCATTTGAAAAATAAGAGAGCCAGAACAGCCTAAGCAATCGTCAGCAAGAAAACTAAAGCTGGAATCATCACAATACCAGGCCTCAAATTATACTACAGAGCTATAGTAACAAAAACAGCATGGTACTGCCACCATGAGCTTCTGTCAAAAGACTTGAAGATCAATGGAATAGAAGAGAAGATACGAAGACAAACCCACATAATTAGTTACCTCATACTCAAAAAAGCAGCCAAAAACATAAGTTAGAGAAAAGACAGCCTCTTTAACAAATGGTGCTGGGAATACTAGACATCCATATGTAGTAGAATGAAGCGTAATATCTCTCACCCTGCACAAAACTCAACTCAAAGTAGGTCAGAGAACTAGGAATTAGAGCAGAAACCCTACACCTACTACAAGAAAAGGTGGGCCCAACACGCCAACATGTTGGCTCAGGAACTGATTTTCTAAACAAGACTCCCAAAGTGCAAGAAGTAAAAGGAACATTCAATAAATTGGATGGCTTCAAATTGAAAAGCTTCCCCACAGCAAAGGAAACAAGAGTGTGAACAGAGAACCTACCAAATGGGAAAAAGATCTTTGCCTCCCAAACCTCACACAAGGCATTAATATCCAGAATATACAAAGAACTCAAAAAACTTTAACACCAAAAATACAAATAAACCCAAAAAAATGGGCAAAAGAACTAAAAAGACACATCACAAATGAAGAAATACAAATGGTCAACAAATATGTGAAAAACGGTTCAACCTCTCTAGCAATTAGAGATATGCAAATTAAAACTACAGTAAGATTTCATCTCACTCCAATTAGAATGGCAATGATTAATAATACAAAGAATAAATGTTGGCAAGGAGTGGGGAAAAGGATACATTATACATTGTTGGGGGGTCTGCAAACTAGTACTACCACTCTGGAAAGCAGTATGGAGATTCCTCAACAAACTAGGAATGGATCCACCATTTGACCCAGCTATCCCACTCCTCAATATGTATCCAAAGACCTAAGAGCAGCATACGGCAGTGGTACAGCCACATCAATGCTCATAGCACCACAACACAATAGCTAAGCTATGGATCCAACGTGTCCTTCAACTGATGAATGGATAAAGAAAATGAGGCACACACAGAATGGAGTGTTACTCAGCCATAGAGATGAATGACATTGTCATTTGCTGACAAATGGATGGAACTGGAGCATATCATGCTAAGTGAAATAAATCAGTCTCAAAAACTAAAGTTCAAGTGGTCCCTGATAAGTGGAAGCTAACGCAAAATAAAGAAAAGAACAGAAGAATAGACAAATGGGGAGATAATAAAAGTAGAAGGAATGAAAAAGGGAAAGTTGGTGGAAGGAATCAGACAACTTCCTCATGTTTGTATATGAACATCTCAGTGAATCTCATCAACATTTGTATTAATGAGTCACTAAATTTAGAAACAAACTATTAGCAAAAAGCAGAAAGACCAGGAGAGAGAAAAGAACAGAGCGGCATGGGGTATGGGTGGAGAAATCCTGGGGACTGATTTAGAATAAGTTATACAACATAGTTTCATAAAAATGTCAATGTTTATCCTATCGCCAAATATCTCTAACAAGAACAGGGGTGGGAGAAAAGGATGGGAAGGGGAAATAGTGGGAACTGAGTTAAAACAAGGTACACTTGTGTAAGTATATCAAGCTTTTATCAGTATGTCAAGGTATATCCTATCGTCATGTATATGAGAAAACTGGTGATAGAAGAAGGGAAGTGAACAGGAAAAACTGGAGACTGAATTAGAACAAGTTAACTCCATGATTTTATAATTGTGCCATTGTATAACCTTATGTTGCATATATCTTTAAAAAATCAATAAATAAAAAAGTAATGTATAGACTTTTTCATTTTTTTCTTTTTCTTTTCTTTCTTTTTTTCTTTTTCTTTTCTTTTCTCTCTCTCTCTTTTTTTTTTTTTTTTTTTTTTTTTTTTTTTTTTTTTTTTTTTTTTTTTTTTTTTTTTTTTTTTTTTGTTATCAGGGATTGAACCACCCAGGGGCACTAGGCCACTGAGTCATATACCAAGTCTTTTATTTATTTTCTTTATTTTGAGACAGGGACTCCCTAAGATGCTAAGGCCTCTCTAAGCTGCTGATGTGGACTTTGAACTTGCCATCCTCCAGCCTGGGCATCCAGAGCTGAAGGGACACAGGTGTGTGCCACCGCAACAGGAAGACATTCACTCTCTCTACCTGGCCTTGTCCCTCACACATATAGATCACTTATTTTTTCCTTTCTATCTAAGCATGTTAGGCTTATAAGAAAATTTACAGTTTCTAGGATTTGGTTGTAGTAATATATATTATAGAGATTGTCAGAGGCAGTAAGAGCGGTAGTCAGATGCAAAACATTATAGGCAGCAAATACTATTTTTGAGTTTAAAAATTCGTTCAGGGAGATGTTACATTTCAAATAATTCTCAAATAATTCATACCTTTACCAGGCTAATATTTTCTATTCAATTTCTACTTCAGGCTAGCATGATTTTTTTTTTTTAAAGAGAGGACAGTGGAGAGAGAGAGAGAGAGAGAGAAAATCAATTTTTATTGATTTTTTTTCACATGGCGTTCGTTGCTCTGATGCTTAGTTGTGTATGTGGGTGCTGGGGTTTGAACCCATGTACTTGCACATGCTGGGCAAGCGCTGTAACCACTGAGCCACCATTCCAGCCCCCAGCATGATTTTTTTAAAGCTTCTCCCTACCTGGTTGATCTTAAAAGGCATTTCAGTAGTGCTTGTTGTGTCAAACGGTTCATCCCAACTGCTTTTGAAGTAGACGGCGTTGACAAGAACCAGCCTGGTCTGCTCATCAATCGAGGTACTTGGCAGCAACTCTTGAATTTTACCTTTTAAGAACAGCAGAGACTATTTTAGTTGCTTTTGGTAAACATGTGATGAATAAGGATTGAAACAATGCCCTTGCAGATTCCAACATTCTGGATTCAAATTTGGTGAGTTTGGATTGACATGTCTAAAACTTCAAAACACCACATGTGGGTGGCATTCATGATGAGAGACACTTCAGAAATATCCCCCAAGTTGAAGATGGCGAAAGACTTCTAAGTCACTCAAGGAAAGAGGAAAAACTTGGGACAGAGTAGAAACTTGACACCAGGCTGGAGAGAAAGCCAAGCAGGATAGGAGAGAGGGGCTGGGCAGGGACTGAAGTTGCCTGCTGGGGTTAGAGCAGTGTCAGGGCTCAGGCTCTGTGGCCACGCCCAGTTCTAACATTCCACAGGGGCCTGTCAACATTCTAGAAGCCACAGAATGAATGTCTCCAAGAGCACAGGAGGAGTTTCTGGAAACTACAGAAAGAGATCCTTCTGTTGGCTCCTCCT
>PVKS010047340.1:0-12976 GCA_004027875.1 Aplodontia rufa | reverse complement strand
CATCAGTGTGGCTCGTGCTGGGCTCCTGCTTCTGGAGATCTCATAACATCACCCACTCCCTGCCCGTCAACGCCACGTGTCGGGTGTAGCCTGCTGTATTCACCCCTCATGGTATCTGGTCCCTGCTCTGTTGGTCTTGTCCACACTCCTGCCACCCAGTCCTCAGAACAGGTGAAGCCACTGACCTTCTGCTTTTTCCTGCCCTAGGGAGTTGGTATTTTCTGCTCTCACCATCGGGAGCCTCATCCTTCCCTGGGCTCTTCATCCAGCCAGCTCCGCATCCTTCAGTTGCGGAGGGTGATCGGGTTCCCACTCTGTTCACGTCTGCAGTAAAAGTAATCATGACTGGCAAAAGCCAGAAAAATCTGACCCTATATTTATTTATCTGATTTCCTAGTGAACCTGAGTCTAAAACATATGTCTGATTTATGATCTTCTTTAAAGATAGTACAATACTCTATTGGGAAAAAGTAGTATCAGATAATGAAGTATTCCCTGTCCAACAGATATTTCTTTGGGACCAATGTTAAGTAAAAATGTTAGGTCAGAAAAAATAGGATAGAAAAGGACAACTGAGGGGCTGGAGCAGTGGTTCAGTGGTTACGGCGCTTGCCCAGCATGCGCAAGTACACAGGTTCGAATCCCAGCACCCAAATACTGTGTGCTAAGTGTCAGAGCAATGGAAGCCATGTGAAAAACTTAATAAAAATTGATTTCCTCTCTCTCTCCTCTCCCCCCACCCTCTGTCCTTCTCTCTTGAAAAAAAGAAAAAAAGGACAACTGAGATTTGTTTTCCAATTTTTACCCAGTTTCTTTTCCCTGTAAATACAGTTTCCTAGCTCTCAGAGGTCCAATTGACCAAGTTGTGAAACATCTCTTGACTTCAAACATTACTGTATAAAACTCTTGAAAACCTAAACAATGTCCAGTATGAAACTTAGTTTGTTTTTTTTTTTTTTCAAGAGAGAAGGGCAGTGAGAGAGAGACAGGCAGACAGAATCAATTTCTATTGAGTTCTTTCACATGGCTTTTGTTGCTCTGACACCTAGCTGTGTACTGTGGGTGCTTGGGTTTGAACCCGAGTACTTGCGCATGCTGGGCAAGTGCCGTCACCACTGAGCTACCGCTCCAGCCCCTGAAACTTAGTTGTTTTTAAAAAATCAAGTTATTCAAATTTACTCATGCCTCAAATCAACCAAATATATCTGTATCAAAGGGGGTATCTCAAATATTGTTTACTCCAGAAAGTCTTGCTAAACCCTCACCACTGTATATATACCTATTCATAGTACCTTATCTGGTCTGTCAAAGCTTTAATTATTTTTCTCCTTACTGCATATTTAATACTTGAGTTTTATGTCCTGCTATGGTTTGGATAAATGTCCCACAAAGATTCATGAGTTAAAGGTTTGGTGCACGGCTTAATGCAATTGGGAAGTGGTGGAGGCTTTAGGAGGTGGCTCCTCGTGGAAGGTTCTTAGGTTATTGGGGTATGGGGTATGCCCTTGTGTGCCCTTGAAGATAATAGTGGGATCCCAGCCCACTCTTCTCTCTTTCTTGCTTTGAGCTGGTGGTTTTGCTCCACCATGTGCTTCCCACCATGGTATGCTGCCTTGCCAAAGGCCTATAGCAGTGGCACAAATTGATGATGTGCTGAAATCTTCAAAACTGTGAGACAAAAGCAAATCTTTTCTCTTTAAAGGTAGATTATCTTAGATATTGGTTATAGTGACAGAAAGTTGACTAACATGTACCACATGCCAGACTATAAGCTCTTTGAGATGAAGATAAACAGCATGTACAAAAAATAATATTAGCTGGTATGCCTGTAATTCCAATGACTTGGGAGGTTGAAGCAGGAGGACTGCAAGTTCAAAGTCAGCCTCAGCAACTTAGTGAGATCCTGTCTCAAAATAAAATAAAAATAAAAATGGGCTGGGATATGACTCAGTGCTTCAAACCCTGATACCAAAAAATAAATAAAAAAATAAATGAAAAATAGCATTAGCAAGTAGGAGTCTTGCTAGGACTTACATACTTATTCTACTTCAGAGAACTGTGATGAAAAGCAAACATAGTTATGTCTATTTTGTGTATGAGAAAATCAAGTCCTAAAATGTTACTCAATTTTTTTATGAAGTCAAACAACTGGTAAGAGGGAGAAGTCTAAAATTAGTGGCTCTAGAGACATTGTACTCACCCACTACTCAATATTTCCTCTGGAATTAATACCTGATGTGTTTGGTTAGGTAGCACAATACTTAGCAGAAGACTTTACACAAAGTAAGTGTTCCATAAATATTAATTACACAAGTGCTGAACTAATTGGGATTTGTTTTTGTCTTTTACCATTCCATGATGGTCACCAAATTATTTGGCAAGAATGTATTCAAAGACAGATGATGAGAAATTAGGACCCCACTGTAACTCTGACAATACATTCTGTGAAAAGTCAAGTAGATGAACTTTTCTTAGCCTGGTGTCCCATTCTCAAAAACTGAGAAATTTAATATTTGATCTAACATACAAAATGGTAGTAATAAGGAAAATAGTAATTGTCAATTGGAATTCTCCCATGAGACAGGTGCTTTACTGAGTACCTGTATTATGACCATCCCATGACTTACAACATGATTATCCCATGAAAGTAGTTAATATTCACCTTACCCATGAAGTTACTGAGGCTCAGAAAAGGTAAGGTACTAGTAAAGGTCACAAATAGGATTACTCCCACATCTTCTGATGTCCCCTTTGGTAAGTTTTATGCAAAAAAAAAAAAAAGTGGAAGCTTTTAGTAAGTAAAAAAGCTGCTTCAGATATATTCAAAGACCAATTTGATTGTAAATATTTTTTCTTAATTTTTATTCGATAAACATGGTCTTACATCTTGGAGGGGTTCATCGACAAACAATCAAGAACAAAAGTGTAATGACAGAGCAAGCCAATACTGGAGCCAGAACATGGTTTCCCCCCTTTGGGTTCCTCATGGTTCCGTGTTTCACTTTACTTAAGACCCAAGTTGATTGGACTTCTCCTGGAAGTCAGAGGCTCCCCTCGGTTTAGATTCACCCATACTACCTCCTTCTGGTCACCTTGATGTCCTTCCTATTCCCTTCCCTTCTCCCTTCCCCCCTCCCTACGTCTCCCAGGAATCTTAGCACAGTTCCCCATGATCATGTAAGAATTTATACATGTTGAGGTAATTGTTAGGTTAGCCATCTAATTTACTGATGTTCTGCTTATATTCTAGCATCCACAAATGGAGAAAACATTCGACCCTTGTGTCTCTGAGTTTGAGATACTTCACTTAGCAACGTTTTTCCATCTCCATCCATTTGGCTGCAAATGCCATAATATCATTTTCTCTAATAGCCGAGTAGTACTCCATTGTATATATATGTACCACAGTTTTTGGATCCATTCATCAAGAGAGGGGCATCTGGGTTGGTTCCATAATTTAGCTATAGTTAATTGAGCTGCTATAAACATTGATGAAGCTGTATCTCTATAGTAAGCCGATTCTAGCTCTTTTGGGAAGATACCCAGGAGTGGGATAGCTGGGTCGTAAGGTGGTTCCATCCTTAATTTTTTGAGGAGTCTCCACACTGCTTTCCAGAGTGGCTGTGATTGTACAATATTTAAAGATATCTTAGAATTCCCAAAAAGAAATCCCCAAATTCTATGCAAGTAAGAATCTCGCCCTACTATTACTTCCTGTCTGTAAAAGTTGTTTTTCAAATAACTTGAAACTGGTTACTTGAGATATTCAAGTAACAGAGAATATAATAACCTAAGTAATGTGAATTCCCATTTGTACCCACATGGTTGGGCTTTAAAATAAGAAGAAAACAAAGAAAGCAGCTTGCAGATAGCCACTGGAAAATGTAGACCGGATTTGGCTCAGTTAGATCAGTGCACATTGTATGCATGCATTGAAATATCATACTGAAACCCCTTAATATACACAATTGATATAATCACAAGTGAACAAAATGAAAAAGAATTGAATAAATCATATAACACGACTATGATCTTTTTGGTGTTTTTGGTTGGTCTTTGTACCTATGATCCATTAGTACAGTAATTCATCTGCATTAGCTTCCTTTTTCAACCTCAGTAAAGACTCATCTATTTGGTCAACTGAGTATCTTTGAATTAAATACTGCGTTGGAGAAAAATCATTAAAATTTTTTTTGAATTGTTCTCAAGTTGGCCAGTCTTACTACCTTGGTCAAGTAACCAGAGTTTTCTGTGGCATCCTTGTTTTCATTTTAAGGGAGGAAAATAGGAATTTGATTTTACAGGAATATTGTGGTTATCTGCTACAGTTTGAATAAGCATCCCCCAAAGGCCCAGCCTGTGGCGCTATTGGTGGGTGGTAGAACCTTTATGAGGTGGGACACAGTGGGAGGAAGATAGGTCACTGGAGCATGCCTTTGAAGGGACCTTTGGGGGCATAGCCCCTCCCTCTATCTTTTAGCTTTCTTCTGCCACTAGGTGAAAGTTTCTTCTACCACATGCTCCCACCATGATATGCTGCCTTGCCCAAGTCCCAAAAGCAATGAGACCAACCACCTTTGGGTTGAAAGCTTCAAAACGGTGAGGAAAAAATATAATTGACCTCTTTTTAAGTTGATTATCTTAGGTGTTTTTATTACAGTATCAGAAATATGACTAGCATGGTATTTGATAGAAAAGTGTTTGTAAAAATTGTATGAACATGAAGTCAATTACAAGAATAAGGAAAGGCAGCTGAAAATCATTGAATTTGACATTAAGGTTATGTACATGATCGATTTTTTTTTTTTTTTTTTTTTTAGAGAGAGGGACAGTGAGAGAGACAGAAAAAGAGAGAAACAACTTTTTCACATGGCCTTAGTTGCTCCAACACTTAGTTGTGTACGTGGTGCTTCTGGGGTTTGAACCCGGGTCCTCGTGCTTGCCAGGCAAGCGCTGAAACCGCTGAGCCACCGCTCCAGCCCCATGATCGATTTTTAAAAATGTTTTGTGGGTACATTAGTTACTATTGTATATCAAATCATACCAATCATCATTTATTTTATCTGTTCAGGATTTTGTGGGTCAGCAATTACAGTATGGTACTTCTTCTGTTGATCTCTCCTAGAGTCATACTTGTGGCTATAGTTGGCTGGCAGGCAGATCAGCTGAGGCACTGGGTCAAAAATGGTGTCACTCACAGGTCTCAGCATTAGTGCTGATGCTGGCTTCATACATCTCTAATAGTCAGTCTGGTCATTCTATCCGGCAGCAGCTTTCTGAATACAAAGTTCAGGAGTGAATTTCTGTTCACATCATGTTTGTTGCAGTCTTACTGTGATTAGTTTAACTGCTATTACTAAAATGATAACTGTACTAGGAGAACTTTGGCTACTATATGTTATAGGTTGAACTGTGTTCCCTCTCCTCCCCCAACTAATTATGTGCAGCACACTGCTGGTTTCTTACAATAGCCAAAATAATTCCCAGGTTCAATCTCAAAATCGATATGGCAGGAAGGGCACAAGGACACAAACACAGAGAGACACTATGCATTGAGGGTTATTCATGGAATAATCGACCACAGGCACATGAAACATGGTCATTTCTTTCAGATCCAATTGTATCCATTTCTTTTTCTTCTTCTCTGTATAAGTTATCTATACATCCCACATTATATCACTATTACATATTTTATACCTGTGTATATATAAAATCATTGACAATTACTATAATTAAGATACTTGTTTAAGTTTTCACAGCATATGAGTCTGAGGAATTAAGAACAGAACAGGTCTTCTGACTTAAAGTATAAAATTCATTTTGCATAAATAGCTGATAATTAGTACATATGGTATATGAATTTCTTTTTTTTTAAGGAGAGAGGGACAGTGAGAGAGAGACTGAGAGAAAGGAGAATCAATCTTATTTATCAATTTTATTTAGTTTTTCATGTGACATTTGTTGCTCTGACACTTCGTTGTGTACCTGGTGCTGGGATTTGAACCTGCGTTCTTGTGCATGCCAGGCAAGCACTGTAACAGTCAAGCCACCACTCCAGCCTAGTATATTTCTTTCTTAGATTACTTTCACAAGTTTAATAAATTGGATGGCTTGAGACATCATAATCTATTCTTTCATAGTTCTAAAGGCTACAACTCTAAATTCAAGATGTTGGAGAATGATGATCCTTCTGAAACCTGTAGGGAAATCTTTCCTTGCCTCTGCTTAGCTTCAGAAGGTTTGCCTGCAATCATTGATATCCTCAACTTGCAGCTGCTAACTTCAATCTCTACTTTGGTGGTCATTTTCCCATCTCTGTGTATCTCCATGTCTCCATAGGGCTCCCTTCTTGTAAGAACAGCAGTCATAATGGCTTAGGGACTTACCCTTCTCCAGTACCTTAAATTGCATATGTATCTGCAATGACCCTATTTCCAGAAAAGGCTACATTTGGAAGTACTGGAAGTTAGGATATCAACATATATTTTAAACAGGGAGAAAAGAAAGTAATTCAACCTATAACATATAACAACCAAAATTCTTCTAGCAAGATTATAATTTCAGGGGGCTGGAGCGGTGGCTCAGCGGTTTCGGCGCTTGCCTGGCAAGCGCAAGGACCCGGGTTCAAACCCCAGCACCACATACACAACTAAGTGTTAGAGCAACTAAGGCTGTGTGGAAAACTAAATAAAGTTGTTTCTCCCTTTCTCTGTCTCTCTCACTGTCCCTTTCTCTTTAAAAAAAAAAAAAAAGATTATAATTTCATTAGTAGCACATATAATAATAATCATAAAATACTTATTGAATATGTTCCAAGTGCCAAAACTCTTGTTAAATGATTCACATGCAATATGCCACTAGTTCTTCTCAACAGCCACCCAAGCGAGGCCCTGTTGTATTTGCATCATAGAAGAAATTAACTGGAAATAGAAATATGATGGAAAGCCAGGCATGGTGGTGGTTCATGTCTGAAATCCCAGTGACTCAAGAGCCTGAGGCCAGCCTGGGAAACTTAGCAAGACACTGTCACGAAATTAAGAAAGGGAGGGAGGGCTGAAGTGGCTCAGTGGTTACAGCACTTGTCAGGCATATATGAGTACATGAGTTCAAACCCCAACACCACGTACACAATGAAGTCTTAGAGCAACAAAAGCCACATGAAAAACTAAATAAAATTGTCTCAGAAGAAGAAGAAGAAGAAGAAGAAGAAGAAGAAGAAGAAGAAGAAGAAGAAGAAGAAGAAAAGAAAGAGAGGAGAGGAGAAGCTGGGGATGTAGCTCAGTGATAGAGCACCCCTGGATTTGATCCCCAACACTACAAAAAAATATGATGGGGTTGGACAGGGTCACTAGTTCTTAAACTGCAGAGTCAGTCCTGAAGTCCATACTTTAACCACCATTCATGTTATTTATGTAATTTCTTGGTTTTTCCTGTTCTCATCCTAGGTAGAAGTTAAGCATTAGCAAAAAGTGAGTCTACACATTTCTGGAGGTAAACAATATCCTTGATTGTTCATCTGACTTCTGTTTTCTAAAGTAGGTGAGAAAATTCTCTTAGTCATCACCACAATGTGATCCTTCCTGCTGATGGGAAGTCACAGATTCTTAGACAAAGTCAAAATGGAACATGTCATGTGTGGGAAAGGGGCCTCTGCTTTTTACCAATGATTTAGGAGTAGCAAAAGACACAAGGCTTGGAAGTCTGTGACCCCAGGACATCCTTTAATCTTGTCTTTCATAGAGCATCAGTGATTCAGCAGTTGTTGCTTTGTAGCCTGCACATTGTTTTTCTTTGATGAAATAAACCGAGGCCTAGCAAAATTTTGCTAGCAAATATCACCCTGTGTGTATCCTTACGGAGTTCATGGAACTTGGGGTTTACCACTCAGGTGACCAATCTTGCTACACAGATTCCTAAGTTTATACCTAAAGCAAAGATCTACCTAAGGTAAGAAACATTTACAGTTTGTCCTAAACTTTAAGAAACACAACATAAATTTATACATAAAAATAAGGATCCCACTATGCATCTCAGTCTTCCTATAAATTTATGAAAAATATTAGACAAGGGAGTAGGATAAGAAATTAGTGAAACAAGACAGTGCCCATGGTTTTGGATACATAAAACCAACATTTGAAAGAAAACTGTTTTTAAACAATGCTTTTCAAACTCTAATGGCATATAAGTCACCTGAAGGTCTTGTGAACCTGTCAATTCTGATTCAATTTGAGTAAAAGATTAAGAATATGCATTTTGCATCAGCTCCCAAGTGATGCTGATCTGCTCATCTCTAGACCATACCTAGACAAGCAAGCTGGAATATTATATTAGTCGCCAAAATGTGTTGCTCAAATCAGAGATGGATTATATTTTTTCCACCCCATTGATATCAGGCTTGGTCACATACATTCCTTTGGCCTTGAGATGGGAGGGAGTGATGTATGTAATTTATTACACTTTCCTGGCTTGGAGGATCAACATATTCCTTTCCACAACTTCTTTCTCTTCTGTAGTATGACTAGTAATGTCTACATAGATGTGTTTCATTCTGTCTGGTCCTGGGAATAAAGAAACACATAACAGGTCCACAGCCTTCGGCCTGGGCGAGGCAACATGGAAATAGAAAACTTTCATTAAGATAAACCACTGAGCTTTCGAGTTGTTACTGCAGTTTAACTCAGCCTATTTTGGTGGATACAAGCCACATAACATGGAATGAGTGTACTGTATTTGGATTCATGAGTCAACTTCTACACGTGTTTGATTGAGACATTTGCCAAGATATTTAACTTTTCAGGACCTTAGCTAACTCTGAAATTTTGGAATATAATCTTCTTATCTGAAAGTAGAGAATTCTTGCCTTCTTGAAATGTATTTTTCCCTGTTATATGAAGCTGAATACACTATCTGGTTCAAGATTCCTCTCAAGAAAAGAACACTTACATTGGCAAAGATGTCCAGTCTTTAATAAGGCAAATATCTACAAAGTCATAGTTGCCTAGGCTTGCCTGAAAAACAGGGAACCTTTCAGCACCAAGTGCCATTTCCAAAGATAATCAACAGCAACAAAAATGTCAGAATTAATGAGACCTACAACCCTGTGTTACAGTACTATAGACAAACTAAATTATGCAACAACGGTGTTAACCCCAGACATTGTTTTGTCTTCTCTTGCTTTAGATACATGCAATTGGCAGGAAGGTGATCACATTTTTTTTTCTCAGACTTGGGCCAAGACCTCAATTACCTGTGAAGAGGCATATGTGTGCTTACTGGTAGGTATTTGTATGTGCTTCTTGCTGACTAATGCCAGGAAAAAAGAATTTGTAGCAGAGTGACAGTATTATATTTCATAGAGCTGTTCTTGAGAAATTGGCTTTCTGTCCCTCCCAATATCACACAGGTTGCCACAAAAGGTAGATCTGTCTAAGCGCCATTTTGAGAAACTGGAAGTACTTTGGTTGAAAACACCAAGCTAGGTTGTATCCAGGAATTAGGTCAAATGGTCTGCACTTTAGCAATATTGTTTATTTCAGTGAAGTCTTCTTTTAGAGTAAATTTTTTTGCAATTTCTTTACTTGTAAAATGGAAGTATTTGGCTAAAATTATCCAGGTGGACATAAGTGGTTTAACTTTTGTATCATTCAAATAGCTCTTAAATTTAGGAAGAATACCACTACCATGAATACCATATGATACATATGTATCACATTTTCTTTATCCATTCATCTTTTAAAGGACGCCTGAATTGTTTCCATAACTTGGCGTTTATGAATTGTGCTACTGTAAACATTGGCATACATATATCCCAATAGTATGCTGATTTTAGTTCTTTTGAATAAGTACTAAGGAATGAGATAGCTGGACCAAATGGTGGTGCCATACCTAGTCTTTTGAGTAATCTCCATACTGATTTCCAAAGTGGTCATACTAATTAGCAGTCCCACCAACCATGCATGGATTCATGTTCTCCTAGCCTCATCAGCATTTACTGTTATTTCTTATTTTTAAATTTTTTTATCAAGGGAAGAAACATTCTTACTTTATTTTTAACAAGATTTTATTTTTCTTTGTAGTTTTATATTTTAAAGAGGTTTGCTGTTATACTTCCATACATGCACACATCATATAACCCCCCTTTACCTTCCTCCTCCCACCTCTTCCTCCTCTCCATCTCCCCAACCCTGAACAGCAAGGTTGCCCCCAGTTCAATTGGTAATCTATGTTTGATGAGCTGTTGTATAAAGTTCTTGTTCTCCCACTCTTTCCTTTATTGTACTCTAACTTCCACATATGAGAGAAAACATTCAGCCCTTGAATTTCTAGGTTTGACTAATTTCATTCAGCATGATTTTATCCATCTCTACCCATTTACCAGCAAAGGCCATGATTTCATTTTTTTTAAATAGGTGAGTAGAACTTCATAGTATGTGTATACTACAGTTTCTTGATCCATTCATCCAAATACAGTTATAAGGGTTGATTCCATAACTTAGTAATTGTGAATTGTGCTGCTATAAACATTGATGTAGCTGTATCACTGTAGTGTAGCATGTCAAATTTATATCTTCTGGGAAAATAGCCAGGAGGAAGATAGCTGAATCATATGGTGGTTCCATTTCTAATTTTTTGAGTAGTCTCCATACTGCTTTCCAGAGTGGTTGTACTAGTTTGCAGTCCCACCAACAGTGTATAAGGGATCCTTTTCCCCACACCTTTTCTAGCATTTGTTGTTGTTTGTATCCCTGATATATGCCCTTCTGACTTGGGTGAGGTGAAATCTTATGAAATCTTTATTTGCATTTCCCTGTTTGCTAGAGGTGTTGAACATTCATTCATATATTTATTGGCCTTTTGAATTTCTTCTCTTGAGAAGTTTCTTTGAAGCTCTTTTGCCCATTTATTGCTTGGGTTATTTGTGTGCTCAGTATTAAGCTTTTTGAATTCTTTGGATATTCTAGATGTTAGACTCCTATCAGAGGCATAGCTGGTCATGATTTTCTCTGTAGGAAATCTCTTCACATTTTATTTTTTTATTTTTAAGAGAGAGGGATGGTGAGACAGTGAGAGAGACAGACAGACGAGGTAGAAGAGAGAGAGAGAGAGAGAGAGAGAGAGAGAGAGAGAATCAACTTTATTTTGTTTTTCATGTGTAGGTGGTGCTGGAGTTTGAACCCAGGTACTTGTATATGTCAAGTAAGTACTGTAACCATGGAGCCACTACTCCAGCTCCTCTCTTCAGGTTCTTAATTGATTCCTTAGCTGTGTAGAAGCTTTTAGTTTAATGGCCAATACCACTTACTGATTCTTGGTGGTTTTTTTTTTAAAGATTGAATTCAGCTATATTTTTCTTTCAAGCATAATAAACTGAAACACATGGCAAACCTATGGCATATTTTATTTCTCTTTCACACCACGATGTTTTGTCACTGGGAAAAAAAAGGAAAGCTGGTAAGAGGAGGGTTAAGTTCAAGTGACTCCTTTCAGCTTATTTAACAACCTGTTTTGTCACATTGTGTCCATTTCTGCAATTCCTCGTTTTGTTATATTTTTTCCTTTCTCTTACTTTTTTTTTTAAAAGAGGGACAGTGAGAGAGGAGAGAGAGAGAGAGAGAGAGAAGAGAGAATCTTTTTATTTAGTTTTTCATGTGCCTTCTGTTGCTCCAAGACTTTGTTGGGTACGTGTGCTGGGGTTTGAACTCACATACCTGCGCATAACAGGCAAGCCATAACCACTGAGCCACCACTCTAGTCTCCCTTTCTCTTACTTTTGAGGGGAACTGCACCAAATAATTGTTTGCTGTCTTTAGTGTAAAACTTGAAACGATGGGCAGTTCCTGAAATCATGCTGCCTGCTTTATTATTTTTTGGAAAGGTACCCAGGTACCCTAACTCTGTCTCTCTGCCTCACTCATCTTTTTCTGCTGCTTCTTCTTAAATTTTCTCAGTGACTGAGAATTGTGCTAGCACAGCTTGATGTGATTTCAGATTTTTCATTTCTTTCTTTCCCCGCCTCCTGTGCAATTGATAGCAAGGATAATGGCGAGTTTCTAAACTTGACTGCTTTAAGCACAGATTCTTTGTCCATGTTTTGGCGACAGAGATAAACTAGTGGCATTCAGCTAATGATTTCCAACTTGACAGCTTATGTAATGTGCCTCTAGAGCCCTTTTGCTGCTTTTATTTTTGGAAAAGATGGAGCGTGTAAAATTTGATTCTTGGTTTTAATCCTTGCACCACATGGGTCTTGTTAAGGAAGTTGGTACCAGCTCCTAAATGGTAGAGTATTGACCCTATTTTCTCTTCTCACAGAAGAGAAAGGTATCTGGTTTAACTCCTAGGTTTTTGATCCATTTTAATTTGAGTTTTGCGCAGGGTGAGAGATACAGATCCAATTTCATTTTCTGCATATGCTTATCTACCACCATTTGCTGAAAGGCTGCCTTTTTTCCAAGTTATATTTTTGCTGCCTTTGTCAAATATCAGATGGCTATAGAACTGTGGTTTCATCTCTGTATCTTCTATCCTATTCCATTGGTCTTCGTATCTATTTTGATACGAATGCCATGCTGTTTTTGTAACTACAGCTCTGTAGCATAGTTTTAGGCCTGATATTATGATGCTTTTGCTTTGGGTCTTTTTTTTTTCCCGTAAGTATTCATTTGGTTATTCTAGGTCTCTTATTCTTCCAAATTAATCTAAGAATTGATTTTTGTTTAATCTGTGAAGAATGTTGTTTATTTTTGTTTTTGATGATTCCTATTCTCATTGTAGTGTGATGAAATTTCAGTGTAGTATTGATTTGCCTTCACCTGGTTGATAAGGATTTTGAAATTATTTTTTCATATATTTGTTGATCTTTTGTATTTGTTATTTTTAGAAAATTATTTTATTTGGTAATTTATAAACTTGGATATTTATTTTTATTGTTTTGATGTTATGCTTTTTGGTTCTTTACATATTTTCCTTTTTTCTT
>PVKS010047339.1:0-12865 GCA_004027875.1 Aplodontia rufa | reverse complement strand
CTGGCAAGTGAGGCAGGCAAGTGAATGTAGCCATAGGATGGCCATGATCTGAGCATGCAAGTTCCACCTCGTACTGCCATGAATGCATTTGAAAATGAGCAGTGGACACAGTCCGGTTGTTTAGCTGAGCCAAGTAAGCAGGACCAGTGCTGAGATGAACAATTTTTCAAATGGAATGTCGAAAATGGAAACTCAGATATCATCAAACTCAGTTAGTGAGATTTTTAACATTTTTTTCTTTATACTTGTTGTGTAAGAAAACATGAAGGACCCACTTAACAGACTGCCTCACTTTATTTCACCATATTAGTTCACACTACAGTACATGTACCGAGTGCAGAAATGAGACATAAAACATTTAATGTGCATTCAAGACAAAGCAAATGTATAGCACACACAGTCAAAATCCCCAGCTCTTCCTACGGTTATGCTTTATTATGTCTAGCATGTTATTATGCATCCACCCAAATACTTTAATATTTCAGAAAGTACCCTTTTTTCAGAAATAGGGTCATAAGGTTGGCATTGACCTACAAACTTGCTTGCCTCCATCTTGCACTAAGCTATTTGCCTATTTGCCCAATGGCTCAACTGCATCCTCCAGCATACACCATGCATTTGCCACATGAGAAGCCCCTACTGCTAGACATTTCAGCTGTCCATGCTTTATAGTTGAGGGTCCCGGATTGTTGCAGGTTAGTGCTCCCGGAGGATGACAAGAGGTCTGAGTGAGAAAATGTCATTACATTCGTTGATTGAAATGTGATGTTTCTTTTATTTTAATTTGAACTTGGTTAAGTAAGCTATTATGGCATTGTAGGAGACCTGTTACCTGAGGCTTATAAGGAAGATAAAATTACTCTTGAAGACCTTATTCAACAGTCCAGCATTGTGTATTTTGATAAATAAAACAACTGCCTTTATCATTATCAAAATGTTTATATTTCTAAATGGAATAAAGTATATATTTTTCTTTTTTAAAGAGAGAATCAATTTTAATTAGTTTTTCATGTGGCTTTCGTTGCTCCGAGACTTCGTTGTGTACATGGTGCTGGGGTTTGAACTTGTGTACTCGTGCATGTGGTACAATCGTCGTAACCACTGAGCAATCACTCCAGCCCTGTATATTGTCTTTTATTGCAGCTTTATTATGTGGAAAATTGTGTGTGGCCCTGATTTATGTTTTTGGCATCTGTGAAGAATAAATACAAAAAAAGCCATAGGAAACCGATGTCCCTAATAGGTGGCCCAAAGACTCCAGGTGATATAAAGAAAGTTCTTAATGATGCTACAGTGAAAGGATCTCTGGAGACACTAATAGGAGCGCCAGTTTATTATCAATTTACATACTCTAGGGCCTTATGTTGGAGGGGGCTGTGTTATTCAGCTCTTCATTGAAGTGACCAAAATACCTGATGATAACAATTTAAAGGAAGAAAGTTGTTTTTGTTTTTGGTACCAGGGATGAGATTGAACCCAGGGGCACTTAACCACTGAGCAACACCCTCAGCCCTTTTTACATTTTATTTTGAGACAAGGTCTCTCTAAGTTACTCAAGCCCTCACTAAGTTGCTGAGGCTGGCTTTGAACTTATGATCCTCCTGCATCAACCTCCTGAGCTGCTGGGATTGTGGGCATGTGCCACTATCCCCCGCTAAAGGAGGAAAGATTTATTTTGACTCATGGTTTCAGAGGTCTCAGTCCATGATCATCTGGCTCCATTGCTATGGGCCTGAAATGAGGGAATATATAAAGACAGAAGAGTGTGACTGAGTAAAGTTGATCAGCTCATCGCAGCTGGGAAGCAGAGAGGTGGGGAGAGGAAGGGACCAAGGACAAGGTGTAGTCTCCAAGGACACAAACCCAATAATCTACTTCCTGCAACCAGGTCCCACCTGCTGCTTTTTCCACTACCTCCCCCAAATGTCATCCAATTATGAATCCATCAATAGATCAATCCACTGGTGAGGTCAGAGCCTTCATAATCCAATCACTTCCCAAGAGCCCAACTCTGGGGCTGAAGCAGTGGCTCAGCGGTTGCAGCACTTGACTGGTATATGCAAGGACGCAATTTCGAACCCCAGTACCACGTACACAACAAAGTGTTGAAGCAATGAAAGTCACATGAAAAACTAAATAAAAAATTGATTCTCCCTCTCTCTTCTCTCTCTCTCTCTCTCTCTCTCACTGTCCCTCTCACTTTAAAAATAAAAAGGGTCCCAACTGCACACATTGCTGCATTGGGGACCAAGTCTTTGATACATGAGTCTTTTGGGGACATTCCAGATCTAAACTGTAATAAGGGCCCTATTCAATGTGGGCTAATTTGAAAGTATCAGCACAAGCAGACTTACATAAAATTCTTAAATAAGGAACATGTTATCTTCAGAACCTAAAAATGACTAAAAGATTTTAATGTTGTGGGTACTGAGAGGGTCAATCAATAGCTGTGTCAGACTTGGAGAATGAAATGTGACTTCTGACTTTCATAATAAGGTGTAGACTTCTGACTTTCATAATTTTAAGATAATACATTTGCATAAATTCAAACTACTAAGTTCATGGTAATTTTTTACAGCAGCAATTAAAAAAAACTAATACAGGAGCCTTAATGGGTGAACTTTAACATCAACATTTAGGACCTCCACAGTGAGGTGTCATTCATTTTTTCCAAGCTTAAGAATAGGCCTAATTGGGCTGTTAAAACAGAGGCAGTGGGCATAACCACTTCTCTAAACAGTATACAATGAGTCACAGTGTAAAATAGTATGTAATGAGTTTCAATATTTGAATACCTTGTTTTCTAATTTATAGTGGGGTATATTAACAATTCAACTTGCAGGGTGGGTGGTGTTCCACGGTGCTCTTTTTAACTAATGCTAATTATAATAGCCAAAGACTTAATTGTTTTATTCATTGGATCATAGCATCCAGACCCACTGTAGGATATTTTATGGAAATGGGTAATATGATTAGGGAAAATTTCAGCAAGGCAATATTTCTGTTGTTCAAGGTGAGGCATACTTCTACAGCCCCTATTTTCTGTTTTATAGCTTTCCTAAGAGTATGAGGAATATTTTGTTTAAATTTAGTGGGATTCCCAGGCACAGCTGTACTTTGAGCCCTAGTACTGATTAAGATCATGAAGGCTTACCAATTGTTGCATTTTAGTAGAAGTTAAACCTAAATCAGAACACAAAGGCATAAAAACCAATTAACACTCTTTTTATTTTTCTGTTGTATATTATTTTAGTACATGTTGATTTTCCAATTATGTTAAATTGTCAATCTTCCTATCAGCTTTTTAAAAATTTTTCTTCTCCCTGTATTCAGGGTTTTTTAATCAATTTTATTTAATTTCTCCTGTGGCTTTCATTGCTCCAACACTTTGTTGTGTATGTGATGCTGGGGTTTGAACCCAGATCCTTGCACATACCAGGCAAGTGTTGTAGCCACCACTGCTCCAGTCCCTATATTCAGGTTTTTAAAGGGGATTCTAGATAGACCACATGGGGTACTCTCTAATCTGCTTTTATTACTGGTTTCTTCTTTTGGATAATCACAAGTCACTGTCAACATTAGGGGCCTCTCCCAGAGCAGTGAATGTTTTACTGTGGTTAAGGATCCCAGGCTTAATTCAGGTTTGAGTTAAGTAACCCCTTGCTTGTGTCACAGGGGTACCATGAACCTTATAACCTTGAGGATCAGGAGGTCTGTTGTAACAGAATCATGGGTAACTGCAATACCAAAAACATTATGTAGAGTCCTAGAGAGACCTTTGCTTTTAGGAATGTTAAGTCAGCATGACACATGGTAATTGTTCTTTCTCCAAAGGAGACATACATATTGCATAGGCCATTATTCTTTCCATTGAGCTTGATTGAATGTGGGTCAATGGACCAGCTACAATGGTATATGCATGTAATCCCAAAGACTCAAGAGACTGAGACAGGAGGATCACAAGTTTGAGGCCAGCCTCAGCAACTTGGAGAGATCCTGTCTCAAAATAAAAAATAAAAAGGGCCAGGGATATAGTTCAGTGGTAGAGCACTTGCCTAGCATGTGTAAGACCCTGGATTCAATCCCCAGCACCACAAAATAAACAAGCAATAAACAATAAAAAGGGTTGGGGCCAGGCACGATGGTGCGTGCCTGTAATCCAAGCATCTCAGGAGGCTGACGCAGGAGGATCACAATTTCCAGGCCAGCCTCAGAAACTTAGCAAGGAACCCTGTCTCAAAACAGAAAATAAAAGGGCTGGGAGTGTAGCTCGGTAGTTAAGCACCCTTTGGTTCAATCCCTGGTACAAAGTAAATACATAAATAAGTAAAAAAAAAAATTAAAAGGTTGAGGATATAGCTCAGTTGTACAGTGCCCCAAGTTCAATCCCTCGCACCACAAAAAAGTAAATTAATAAATAAATGACTGAGATGCACAACCAGTGGTCACAGGGTATAGGGTAAGAGTCATTTCCCTGAGCATAATGCACCATGTCAGTCATGACTTATGCTGGAATTGACATACCCAGTGCAATCTGAGACACACAGATCTGTCTGGATTGAGACACATGATCCAGGGTCATTTTAGGAAAGAGGGCCCCAATCTCCTGATTCTACTCCACAAAGCTAATTGTTGAAATTTTCAAATTAGGCGATTTAAATGGAATCTTATGAGACTCATTAAATTCAGAACAAAGCAGCAGAGCTCAAACAGCAAGGGGCCTGGTAGACAGCAGCTCAGAGCATATCCAAGTCAGGGAGGAAGATAAAGCAAGAGATAAAAGACACACAGTGGCAGCAGCTGTCCTCTAGACAACCTGCTCATTGTACTAATACCTATTGCAATCCTACAGCTGCATGGTGATAACCTCCCACTCAAACTTTGGTTTGGATCTTGAGACGGATGATGCCACACATGCACCAAAAAGTTATGACCAGATTTGTGACTCACATACTAGGGTTTCCTGGAGAGAGGACGGCAGGATACCCAAGGTGAGAATAAAAGCTGTCAGCAATCAAAGATCAAAACTGGAATATGAGCTGGGCATGTAAACCCAGTGACTCAGGAGGTAAGGGCAGGAAGGTTGCAAGTTCGAGACCAGCCTCAGCAAATTAGTGAAACCCTATCTTAAAGTAAAAAATCAAAAGAACTGGGGGTATAGCTCCATGGAAAAGGGCTCCTGGTTTCAATTTCCTTTAAAAAACAAATAAACCCAACAAAAATAGAGCATAACACTTTACGACAAATATGTTTTTAGAAAAATCTGTGGGATAGGGGCTGGAGTGGTGGCTCAGTGGTTGTGGCAGTTGCCTGGCAGGTGTGAGGACGCTGGTTTGAATCCCAGCAACAGGTACACAATGAAGTGTCAGAGCAACTAAAGCCACATGAAAAAACTAAATAAAAGTGATTCTCTCTCTCTCTCTCTCTGTCTTAAAAATAAATAAATAAACTATGGGGTAGGAGTAACTATGACTGCACTTCACAGACAAGAAAAATGAGGCTTACGGAAGTCAACACAACAGGTCCACAAACAGTTGCTGGGAATTGCACATACATTTATTTTATGTTAGTGATTGTGTTTGCCAGGCAAATTAGAAAGCATAAGAATTAATAACAAGTTGGTATGGAATGGGCAGAGTCTTACTATGTTTTTCTAAAAATTAACTATGAATGGTGCTCCACCTAAAATACAGGATGCTACTGCTAGTAATTTTACCCTTGTTCCAACTGGACATGAAGCTCATCTTTTTATCAGTGCTTCTTTCTACATTAGTAAAAATGCATTTTCTTGCCTAAGGACATACTTTCCTCCCTGCCAGCAGAAACTGTAGACAGAGGCTGAAGGTCAGCGTGCCTGTAGGCTATAGGATCTCATGATCTTGCATGTGACTTGGGGTCATGACTTACCCAAGCACCATCAACAACATCAGCAGCAGTCTTCAGGTCTAGCTGCACAGACTAGGACGTACTGAGCTCACAGGCAGACCTTGGAATTTCCAGTCACGGTAAGAACTGGAATTCAGCTCATGCGTGGCTCCAAGGGTAGTTGTCTTAGATCTCTGAGAGTATAGCCTATGCTGAGTTACCCCATCTGAGCTTCCCAATAGTACTTGATGGCAGAACTTGCACGGATACCAACAGAATATCCTCTCTTTAGAGAATACAAGTGATTGCACAGCCAAGGATCTGCCTATCAGCCGCCAGCATACAGAACAGCTTGAGACTCAGGAGCCTTTCTTCCTCTTCGGATACTGTGAGTACTGTGATCTTTGACTTTCCTCAAGATCTATTCTTTGGAATTGGCGGGGGAGAGGGAGGAAACAACCTCATGAGGGAGGCAAACTTTCAAAGAAATTAATAAATCCAATGAAACCCGCTTAAATCAAAGAGACTGGCTATGCTAGCCATAGTGATAAATGCTAAAGTCATCTGCATATTCACCATATGCCAGCCACTGTTTCTGAGTACTTTGGCAGTATTATGTCCTTGAATCCTCACAGACGCCCAGGGGTGGAGGTGCTATTGTTTACACTTTACAAATGGGGAACATGAAGATCAGAGAAGTTTAGGAAGCTGCCCCAAGTCTCAAAAGTTGGGATTAGAAATCAGATCACTTGTCTCTTGAGTCTGTGTTCTTAATCACTCTGTGTGCAAGGATTTTTTAACTGATTTGGGCAAATGACAGCCACACCTTGTTATTATACAGCAGGTTGTTGTTCATTAGTTTTATTAGTTTGTTGATAGTGAGAAAAGATGCTACATTTTCTTTAACTATCTGGAGGATTTATCTCTCAGACTGTTAAGCAGCCACATTTCCTGAAGAAGCAACATTGGTGTGGGAGAGAGGGTAGGAAGGGACAGGAAAAATTCTTCTTCTCAAGTGGTTTCCCCTAAATCCCAGGACCTGATTGGTTGGGAGGAGTCATAGTGATTCACAATGGATCTCAGAACCTTGACACCACACACAATGGCAAGATCTGAGCCCTGGCCACCACTGCCTGGGTGGCTTTAAATTCAGGGCTAAATATAGTGTTAGCTGGAGAAGAGGAGACAGATAAAACCTATGTTTAGGTACCATCTCTATATCTGTTCTCTTGATGCTCAGCTATCTTGACCTCAAAACTCTTCCCTACCTTATGTAAATCCTCTCCACTAAATCTTCTCCTATACTAAGAGTTACCAAAATGTCCTAACAGTGTTCATTGAATTTTCACAGGTGTACTGGGCAGTGATCAGCAATTTAGGCCTCAAGATTCAATCACCAGTGAGTGCTGCAAGTGAACTCAGTCCCAGGTAGGATTCTTGATTCTTAATGTCTGGATCAGCCTTGATCATGAATCTGCAGTCGGTACTTTTATAATACACAGTTCATATCAATGGGTGTTCAGTTGCAGAACTATTGGCTGTGAATAGTCATATTTCTCAAGCCAATTATCTTCCAAGTCTCTAATCCAGAAAAATTATTGTTTAGCATTAAAATATAACCCAAGAAGTTGTCTACAGGTAGGACAGGGCTCTTTGTAGGCTGTCATGGGGTTAGTGGTGAGGACGGTGTTTAGTTTTTTGTTTGTGATATCCTATTGAAGAACAAAAAATAGCTTTTATAGAGATATGTGACTTGCCCCCACACTGGCCATTCCACTTGGTCTCATATAACAAGTTAGGAAATAAAGGCACAGATGTCTGTAAACGGGAACCAGGTCACACGCTCCCTTTCTTGAGAGGCAAGGAAGGCCCAGTCATCTAGGATTCCTCCTGCCCTAAATAAAACCATGTAAAGACACTGATGCCATGTTCAGTGACCAAAAAATTTTGGAGAAGGACAAGACTCATTTCCTTGCCTTCTACAAGGATTAAGAGGAGGCATCTTCTAGGAGCAGAAGTCTAACTCAGCTCACATCCTTTCGTTCTGTCACGTGCTAGCTGTGTAATCTTGGATCAGTTCCATAACTTCCCTGCACCTCAATTTCCTGCCCTGGATAAATAGGAATGATAGTGGCACTCACTTCAAGCTGTTATAGTTAAATGAGCTACTTTATATACATCCCCAGCACTGTAGTTGCGCTTCGTTTTGGGGTTTGTTTTTTCGATGCTGGGAAAAAAAGGACCTCAGCCTTGCACATGCTGCACTCCCAACTCTATGAACTACTGTAGGTAATACTGCTGGAGAAGTGACTGTAAGACAAACAAAACATCCTTTAGTGGTGGGCTGGCTTGGCTGGTGTTATTTCACTAATTACTGTTTTACTGGTAAATTAGGGGAGGTCAAGGGAGCCTAAGAACTTGGGCTGCTCTCTTGCATTGAACACCATTGTCAGGTTCACTGTCTGTTTTCTGTTTGTTTGCTTGCTTTGGTTATTTTGTTGTTGTTCATTTGGTTGGTTTGGTTTGATTTTGGTTTTGGGTGCCTTTCCTCTGACCAGGTTTCTTCTTTGTGCTCTACTATAGGGATCATTCCCTTGGAAGAAAAAGGTAAGAAATGTTTGTGGGACAGCCTTCCTTGGGGTTGTTTCTCTGTGTCTTTTATGCTTGGGATATAAGGTATCACCATCAACTCATGTGACACAATTCAAGAATGTACAGAGGTGAAATGATTTGATTATGAGAACTGTCACCTCATTAGTAGGATTAATCCATTTGATGGATTCATAATTTAAATGTATTACAGGGTAGTAACTGTACACAGCTGGGACATGCTTAAATGAAATAGGTCACTCTCTCCTCATTCTGCTTCCTGGGTGCCAGGCATTGAGCAGCTTTCCTCCTCTATGCCCTTCCACCATGATGTTCTGCCTCACCTCTAGCCAAGAGCAATGGAGCTGACCAACCATGGATTCAGCCTCTGAAACCGTTAACCCAAAATAAGCTTTTCCTCCTTTAAGTTGTTCTTTTGGAATATTTTGGTCACAGGGACAAAAAGCTGACTAATATAGTCTCAAATCTCTTTCTCCAAAGAAACTTATTGTCATTTGAGCATCTTGACAGAATTGGCCTGCACACTTCCTCATGTTTGTTGTGAAAACACACACAAGACTAATGTTTTCAGATACACAACTGGTAGCCTTTTTTCCACCTCCTCTCCTACATACCTCCATCTTAGGTCTTGAAATCAAAGGAACTTCCACCTTCAGTATGCTACAAATTCTTCCACACTTTGTTTTCTGAGTTTTAATGTGGACTTTTCTCTTTAATGTTGATTAAAATGTAATAATAATTGTACATAGTTTAGGGATACAGCGTAATATTTCAATGCATGTATTCAAAAAGTGCTGATCAAATTAAGATAATAAACATTTCCATCTCTATTATTTTTTAAAGGTTGGAGACTTTGGGTTGCTTTCTTCTAGTCTTCATAAAATATAAATTAGGTTATTATAAACTTTAGTTGTCCCACTGTGCTGTACAGAACTGCCACTTATTCTATCATCTAACTTTATTTTGGTACCTATTATCTATCCTCCCTCTCCCCTCAACCCTTCTCAGCCTCTAATAATTATACTTATATATTCATATTGACATTTTTAGCTTCCACATATAAGATGCTACATGTGGTATTTATCTTTCTATGTCTGGTTTATTTTGCTTAACATAAATTTCTCCAATTTCATTCATTTTGTTGCATGTGACAGGATTTTTTTACTCATATGGCTTAATAGAGTTCTATTGTATAATTGTACCATATTTGTTGATTCATTTATCCAGTGATGGACACTTAGATTGATTCCATATCTTGGATAATGTAAATAATGCTGCAGTGAAAATGGAAGTGTGGGTATGTCTTTGATAGTTGATATCATGTCCTTTGGATATACGCCCAGAAGTGGACTAGCTGGATCATATGTTAGTCTTATTTTTCAGGGGTTTTTGTTTTGGTTTGGTTTGTTTTTTTTATACTGGGGATTGAACCCAGGGGTGTTTAACCACTGAGCAACATCTCTAGCCCTTTTTAATTTTTATTTTGAGACAGGGTCTTGCTAAATTGCTCAGAGCCTTGCTAATTTGCTGAGGCTGGCTTTGAATTTGCAATCCTCCTGCCTCAGCCTCCTAAGCCACTGGGATTACAGGTGTGTGCCATGGCTATTTTTCCAGTTTTTTGAGGAACCTCCACACTGTTTTCCATAATTGCTATATTAATTTATATTCTTACCAACAGTATATGAGTTCCCTTTTCTCCACATCCTTGTTAGTACTTATTTATGTATTCATTTATGTCTTTTTACTAATAACCCTTCTACCTGAGGTGAGAGGGTATCTTGTTATACATTCAGTGTACTTTTCCCTGATGACTGATGATATCAAATTTTTTTTCTTCTTTTAAGAAATGTTTACTCTGACAGATAATATCTCCATTTTTAGTTGGATTACTTTTTGTTATTGATTTTTTAGAGTTTCTTATACATTCTGGATATTAATTCTCTTTGCTGTCCAAAAGCTTCTTAGTTTGATATAATCTCATTTTTATCCATATAGATGACTCACTGAAGAAACAAAACTAGAAGAAGGTATATAATGCTTTGCAAGCTTCTTTCTTTACCATTTTTGAGACCCTTTCTATGCCTATATAGAGAAATAATTTTTTCAATGTCTGTGTTTTATTTCATATTATTAATTACAATATAATGTATTAACAAAAAAACTATCATGCTCCTCTTTCATCAACCAAAAATTGCCTATATGTTTGCCAAAGAAAGGTAGACACAAGTTAAACACATAAAATATGTTTGTATATTCTTATAAAAAATAATTTATGAAATAAAAGAAATAATATATCCAATTCAAATTGACCACCAAACATATATGAATATGATATCTTAAAGTAGCAGGAAATATACATGAAATATTTTGTTTCCCTTTTGACACTAAAATACCATTTTTTTCTAGATAGGAAAATTATTTACTATATCAATTCTCATTCCAAATTAATTAACGGATTCAGTGTAATCTCATTCATGAACTTCAACAGGATTTTGTTATGAAAGAAAATGAGCTGATTACTCAACTAAAAAGAAGAGAACATATAGGGGACAACCTCAATAGGGGGCTTGACCTACAACACATGAGAATCCACACGATAGATTTAGAAATTGAAACAGGAATTGCAAATGCATCAGTAGAACAAAATAAATTTTAGACACAGACTCATGTGAATGACAAAATGAAAGCATTGATACTGCATATCAGGGTGATGCCCTCTGGTAATCTGTTATGACTACAGTAGTCTAGCCTTATCTGGGGTGGATTATGTTCTAAGACCCCAACTAGACACCTGAAACTATAGATAGTACCAAACCCTATAAGTACTATGATTTTTTCCTATATGCCCTGAAACATTGCTACATTGTACCATAATTCATCTGTTCTTCTATATTTTATGTCCTGGTGCCCCCTTTATGAAGTGAAATAAGTGTTACTTGAACACAGCTAGTAAGTTACTAATAGGCAGGTAGAATATACAGTGTGGATCCACTGGACAAGGGGATGATTCATGTCACTTCTAAGCAGGATAAAGTGGGGTGGCATATTTTATTACACAATTTCAGAATGGCACACAATTTAAAACTTAGGAATTGTTTATTTATGGAATTGTCCATTTAATATTTTTGGGCCATGGGTTGATCACAGGTTCCTGAAACCATGGAAAATGAAACTGGATAAGGATGGATAACTGTACTATAGGTAGTAATTGGTGGGGGGGTTGCAGGAAGTTGAAAAGGAGGAAAGAAGACCATGGGTCTGCTTGGTTATCTGGATTTCATTGTTTTTTTAGGCTTTAGCAGTTGTGCTATCTTCCCGAGACCGTGTGTGGAGCTAACCAGTCATGGATAAAAGACGATATGAAGCCAATCCCAGTGCACCCATGAAGACTACCAGAAGAAAGGCAGATGAATACTTAAAACCCAAACTAGGGTCCAAAAATGTGCTGAGCTTTTTACTAGGTAGACAACTTGGTAGTCACAAAAGTGATGTGGATCTGTCAAAGTGGCTGTGGATGTTGCAACGAGCAACACCAGGGTGGAATTGGCCTTTTCCAAAACACCATCATGTGGCTTACATGCTTATGCCTTCTCAGAATCTTGGAAAATCCAGGAAAAATGGTTTAGAATAAAATGTCTCCCTTGTTTCAGCTATTGAAATAGAAGCTGCATTTTCACTTCTTTCTGTTTCATTGTGTTTTCTGACATAGTGTTCTTGAGTTACAATGGATAAGAGATCCTATTAACTATTTTAATATTCCACACTTGAACTTCCAGACTCAGGGGGATGTTACTCTGCACATCACATCTCTTCCACTATTAATCTGAAGATAAAGTGTGAAGGCATAGCTCTGTAGTGCTTGGCCACTCAGTACCAAATACTCTTCCCCCAAACCATTTTGGAGAGACATTCACTCTGTTCCTTTCCAAAATCTGCTTGTCTACCTTTCTTTGGCAAACATATAGGCAAAGGACATTGTTGAATAGCAGACCATGCACTGGGTGGGAGGTTTAGGATAACTTTTTATTTTGATGCTCATGTGTGCATGATTTATAAACTACAGCATTGTGTCAATCTGTGTCTTTCTTGGTTCTATTTAATATGAAAAATCAGAGCATGGAGCATTGAATATTGTTAATGTCATACTCTGAGAGTCTTGGAAAGATAATTGTTGTCCTTATGGTTCCCAAAGAACCAGAATCTCCAGGTCCTTTTTCCCCCTATGCTATGTGAAACGAACTTGTTCAGACCACAGGCTACAGAAGAAAATTCATTAAAGTGAACCCAGCCATAGATCAACCGGACTTGTGAGATAGTTCCCATTCTAAAAGTTCCCTAAATGAGTGTGCTGGAAAATTCAGGTACTTGCTTCAAGAAATCTGAAATGGGA
>PVKS010047338.1:0-12871 GCA_004027875.1 Aplodontia rufa | reverse complement strand
AAAAAAAATGTGATGTCTTTCCATTTATTTTTGTCTTCTTAATTTGTGTCCAATATTTTGTAGTTTTGAGTGCCTAAGTCTTTAAATTCCCTGGCTATGTTTACTTCTAAGAGTTATATTTTCTTATATGCTAATATAATGGAATTGTTGTTTTCGTTTCCTTTTCAAATTCTTTGTTGCTAATGTATAGATTGCTATTATTACATATAGGTGTATTAATGTTGAATCCTTCAACTTTGCTGAATTCATTTATCAGTTCTAACAGCTTTTTCATGGACTCCTTTGGTTTTTTTTTTAAGTTTTCTTTAATATATAACATCATGTCATATACAAATAGAGATACATTTTACTTCATTCTTTCTCATTTGGATATCTGTCTGTTACTCATTTTTCTTACCTAATTGCTCTGGCTAGCTCTTCTAACACTCTGTTGAGTAAAAGTGGCAAGAGTCTTCCTGTGTGTCATTTCTGATACTAGGGGTAGTGTTCACTCTTTCACCAAAAAAATATGGTATTAGCTATGGGTTTTCCCCACATTCCTGGAGGTTCATGGCAGGGGCAGGGAGATATTAGAGAACTGTTTCAGAATTTTGCCTACCACAAGAAGGGTAGGGTCTAGTATAAAACTGTAGTTAATCAAGTATCTACAAACACTTTCTGACGTATTTTGTCTCTTCCGTCCAGGGTCTTGCTCCACCCTTCTCCCCTTGCTCTGTCCCCCCACAGGGCTGTTGCCCTTATAGACTCCAACAATGTATTCCTTTGTCCTCTGGTTTCCTATTATATTGTAGGCACCAACAAAGGTTAGTGGGTACAAGGAGGGCGATGAAGGGTGTTTGTTCCCCTGTCTCCTCCCTTCTGGGTCAACATGAGTTGACTGTGTACCTTTGCTGAAGGTCTTTCATATGTCCCACTTCTGCAGCTGTTCTCTGAAAATTCTGCTAACTACTTCTTTCTTATTCAGTCCTAGGGATGGTAATGCTGTTGTAACACCCGTTAATCCCGCCACACCTTTGTAAATAATCCTCATTACTCTGCCTAATTACCTCCTTTGAGGGGTTCCATCTGTTTCCTCTTGTGCCTGTGCTGATAAGACACATGTTCACCAGCTTCTTCAATCCATCCCTCCTCATTTATTCATCATGCTATGAATTTTTTTTTAACAACTATATGCCAGGTGCTGTTCTAAGTAGAGAAGATACAGTGGTTAATGAAACAGATTAGAAAAACATTTCTTCAGAATTTATATTAAGATGGAAAGATATGTAAAAAAAAGCAAAGTATATATAATTATTATACACAAGCAAGATATATTATCACAAACTAGTAAAATATACATGCTGATCCCAGATGTGATCAGTGCCATGGAGTAAAAGAAGAAAAAGGTGAGGGATCATGGGCAAGAATTTTAGATAAGGTAGTCAGGGAATGAAACATTTTAGCAAAGTCTGAAGGAAAGGAGAGGTCATGCCACTTAGCTATTTGGGAGAATATCAGATAAAACGATCTTTTGGCAGGATCATGTCAAGCCAGTTCCAAAAGCTCAGGTGGCCAATGTGTTTTGAGCAAAGTAAGGGAAAGCGGTAGATGAAGTTGAAGCTGTCAAGTCCTCAAAGTGGCTAAACTCCTCTCTATGAATTGAACACTCAGAATAATGAAGATTAAACTTCATGGGTCACATGTTCAGGCTCTTGAAACTGACGTGCGTATCTCTACATTTGGCTGATTCCAGCTCTGACATGGACCCTAACTGTAAAGAGATCAGGAGGGGCTCTAAAAGCAGAGCTCAGGCAATGGGCCAGCTGCGGTGCTCCCTCCCCTCTCCCCCTGCTCAGGCCTGGGGCTTACTGACTGAGGAGGAATCCTCCAGTGCTGGCTCCTCCAATGAAGATGATGCTCCTACCTGATCCCAGCGGAGGAGACAAACAAGTCCTCCCAGGGGCCAAAGGCTTCTTTGGAGGTCATAGAAGATTGAGGTTTGTTGATAAAATTACCAAGTCAAAATATTTCCAAAAAAGCAATAGAGACAGAGTTCATTAAAAAGAAGATTGAAGAAGTCAGCAGTACATTGAAGAACAGGAATGCGAAGAACCCTGGTGGTCAACATTCCACCACCCTCAACCCACAGAATATGGTATGGTTTCCAGAAGCCACCAAACGTGGAGCCGAAAGCTTGGCCAAAACTCGGAAAGAGAGAAGTGATTTTAGTTCTCATGACAGACTGGATAGAGACGAAACTAGAGCAAGAGTTTCAGCCTAAAATTATCATTGGAACACAGGAGGGGGACAGTGTGACAAAGCCTCATCCACGTGGCTTCTTTAATATCTCCCTACAGAGAGTTTTGTCATGCCAAACATGGATGATGTTTATACTCCTATCACGCACAAAGCCATCGACCCTCGCTCTACTTCCTGCCTCCTGGAAGACCTACCTGTGGAGGCTGCTGACCAGCTGTGACTGCTGAAGATGGGACGGTCCCAGTATTACGAGACCTAGCTCAAAGTGTGGGGTTCTTGGCTGCCATCTGT
This sequence comes from Aplodontia rufa, assembly GCA_004027875.1. Lineage (NCBI taxonomy): Eukaryota > Metazoa > Chordata > Mammalia > Rodentia > Aplodontiidae > Aplodontia > Aplodontia rufa. Next base: position 10,342 of record PVKS010047338.1, on the reverse strand, counting down.
GCTGTGGCTCTGACCTTTACTTGTGCCACAGTTGTGGTCTCTTCAAGGATTGCTTATGCCCTCTGCCTACTGGTGTCCATTCCACCGTGAGGTGTCCTTCCCTGCATCCACTGACAGGTGTCTGGATTGCCTGTTACAAAACTTTGATTCAGCCAAGCAGAGCAGATAAACACAACATCATGGTGGGTCCAGAAGTTAAGTGACTCACACGGGGGATTTTTGAAAAGGCTACCAGTTCTCGTGGCAGCAAACAGGCACATTCAGAGCAAAGCTGTACAACCGGAAGGCTTCCCTTGCCTCCTCGACCCCTCCAAAGCTTTTCCTCAGGCAGCTGGTGCACAAGGGGACACCTTTCCATTCTACGCTTTGTATGTCATCTCAGCCCTCCACACTCGGAGAGCATAAGTATGGTGTTGTGTGGAGAGTGGAATTCTGTGGGCCATTTCTTTGGTGGTAAAGAGACAGGCATAGCAACTTACTTTTTCTGTGTTAGATTGTGCATTTTGGAAGCAAGTAGCCATAGAACACACACACTAACATACTTTTGGCTGGGGTGGGCACAGGAGGATTTATGTGAACGTTAGGCAAAGCCAACGAGATCAAACCATCTCAAGCCTTTACCAACGAGGTACAGTCACCTTGCTACTAACTAACCCTGATTGTTTTCTGAGACATGAGCATTGGTGACCGTGTCAAGCTGCACACACGACTACTGTTTCTCCTTAGTACCGATGGTTGGGACCTGAAAGCCAGAGCTGAGTCTTTCCTCTGGCGTTTCCTGTGTGCTCCAGAGAACTTCCCAAAGGAGTCTGAATGCTTTGTTAATCTAATTCGTTTGGAGTTTTGTGGGCAGTTTCCTTCTTCATGGCCAAACAGAGCTGCTCTTTAATTACTTCAAGAGTCAAGACCAAACATTTGCTCAACATCAAACACTACATATCTCAAAGTAGTCACATGAGCTTTCTTTAATGTTGCCAACTTAATTATGTACATTTATGTCATAATGTTTAGTTTACAAGTTTGGGGGCTAATTGTATAATTTGCTTTGAGAAGTGAACTTAATTCAATTTTTTTATTGTTCAAAGCTGCATTCAATGTCAAAATTACCTTGGGTAACTTTTGATAACTTACATCTGTGGACAAAGCTAGTAGTGGTTTTCTAAATAGCACCTTGCCTGAACATGAATTCAAAGAAATTAATATATTGAAAAATATATTTGAACCCTTATTTGATTATTGTACCATTAAAATATTTGACTTAAATTTTTTGACCATTCCAATAAAAATATAAAAAGAAAGATCAGGAGTTGATTCAACTTAGGTCAGTCTTGCTTCCAACTCAACTCTGATGTTGAAATCTGCTGTGAGAACTAGAGTTTTGCCTCGTATGGTTGTGAGCAAGACCTCCACCTCAGTCCACACCTGAGAGTGGGTACTGGGTTTGGCATCACATGAAAGGCCTGGTGCAGCATCCTCCCCTGAACCAAGTCCCCCAAGGGCTGGAACTCTGCTTTTAGAGAAAAGGAGAGCCCTGACTATGTCCCCACCTTAGGCCACAGTTCTCTGATGTCCACTCCTCTGCAGGACCACACTTCAGTTGCCTACGTGGACCTCTTGCTCCTGCCCCCTGTTGAGTCTGTCACTGGACAGGGATCCTAGGAGCACCCTCCAAGGGAACAATGGATCCTCAACTCAGCCAGCTTGAAAGCAAGGCATAAGCAAAGAAGTATTTAAGAACAGCTAAGGTATATATACACAGGCAAAGGCAGGGAGTGGGTGAGTCTGGCCTCTCCGGGAAGAGAGGAAGAGTGATACCCCCAGCGATGAGCTATGACTATTGAAGTGATCTTCCTAGTGAGCAGGTTCTCAGGCAAGCTTCTTTCAAAAGCAAATCTCATGACAATAATTTGATACTCAGGGTTCTTAATGTTTCTTTTTGGTTAAGAAGTCTAGCCAATAAATCAGTTGTGGGTGTGCTGGTTAAGTCTTTGAATCTGGAGACGTGTTGTGCTTCTGTTCTAGTTGATCTGTTACAAGCACATGCTGGAAGTTTCGCTCATCCAACTGAAGGCACAGCGTGACAGGTCTCCATCTAATACGGGTCTCTTTTTCTCTGTCCTAGAGAGCCCACCTGTCTCAGGTCCTTGCCTATACCTGCTCCAACCCCACACAACTGTCTGCTTTGGACTTCATGTTTCCCTGAGTTGACCCATTCCATCAACCAGTCAGGTTCCAACTGTTTTGTTCTCTAATTTTTATACTTGTTTTCACTGCCAAAATTTCACTTTTATTTGATGGTAAAACACATTTTTAAAAGTTAGTATATGAGGCTGGAGCGGTTGCTAAGTGGTTTCAGCGCTTGCCTGGCAAGCACAAGGACCCGGGTTCAAACCCCAGCACCACGTACACAACTAAGTGTTGGAGCAACTAAGGCCATGTGAAAAACTCAATAAAGTTGTTTCTCTCTTTCTCTGTCTCTCTCACTGTCTCTGTCTCTTTAAAAAAAAAAGTTAGTACAAAGAATTAATTGGGGAAATTTGAAAAGTGACTGGATGTTATTTTAAGTAGTACAGTTATGTTTTTTAAATTCTTATTTTATAGTGCTTATATGGAAGCATTTATCTGAGAAATTATATAATGCCATCAATTTGGGTTTTCTTTCAAAGAGAGAGAGGGATAGAGAGAAGGACAGTGAGAGAGAGAGAGAGAGAGAGAGAGAGAATCACTTTTATTTAGTTTTTCATTTGGCTTTCATTGCTCTGACACTTTGCTATGTACGTGTTGCTGGGGTTCGAACCTACATCCCTGTGCATGCAAGGCAAGCACAGTAGCCGCTGAGCCAGCACGCCAGCTCGCCATAGATTTGTTTTAAAAACATCCAAGACAGGAGGGGAAGTGGACAGATAAAACAGAATGGCCCATGAATCAATAGTCACTGAGCTGGGTGATGCGTACCAGAAAATTATTAACACTGCCTCTTTATTTTTATATATGGTTGAAATATTCCTTAAATTTTTAAAATAAATAAGGGTATTAGTGCACAGGCTAACTTAATGGAAAAAATAAAATTAGGTAGTTCATACCAGGCACAAAAGTAAGTTTTAGATTAATTAAAGAATTCAGTATAAGAGATACTAGGGAAGAAACAGAAGAAAATATGAGTAAATGTTTAACCTCAAAGTGAAAAATATTCTTTTAAACATAAATGAAAGGGTGGCTCAGCAGTTATGGTGCTTGCCTGGCATTAGCAAGGACATAGGTTTGAACCCCAGCACCCACGTACACAACGAAGTGTTGGAGCAATGAAAGCCACAAAAAATAAATAAATAATATCGATTCTCTATTACTCTCTCTCACTGACCCTCTCTCTTAAAAAAATAAATCTGAAAATATGGAAATATCCCAAAATAATGGTTTAGTCCATCCATAGGACGTGGCATGGCACATTTATAAGACAAAACACTATGCAACTGTGACACACAACACAAGAAAAGCTATATAATACTCAGTATAAAAGTGTGAATGTAGGGCTGGAGCAGTGGCTCAACGGTTATGGTGCTTGCTCAGCATGTGCGAGTACACGAGTTCAAACCCCAGCACCCACCTACACAACAAAGTCTCGGAGCAACAAAAGGAACATGAAAAACTAAATAAAAATTGTTTCTCGGGGCTGGAGCAGTGGCTCAACGGTTTTGGCGCTTGCCTGGCAACCACGAGGACCTGGGTTCAAACCCCAGCACCACGTACACAACTACAACTAAGTGTTGTGTACTGAGCGGCTGAGGCCATGTGAAAAACTAAATAAAATTATTTCTTTAAAAAAAATTGTTTCTTTCTTGCTCTCTCTCTCTTTCTCTCACTATCCCTCTCTCTTTAAAAAAAATGTTATAATTGGGACTGGAACAGTGGCTCTGTGGTTACAGCGCTTGTGGTGCTTGCCAGGCATGCTCAAGGACGCAGGTTCAAACCCTGGCACCACATACACAACGAGGTGTCAGAGCAACGAAAACCAGATGAAAAACTAAAACATAATTTTAATATGTGATGGATAATACACATTACTTTTTTGAGGGAGAGTGAGTGAGAAAGGGAGAGAGGATGATTCAATTTTATTTAGTTTTTCATCTGGATTTCGTTGCCCCGACACTTAGTTGTGTATGTGGTGCTGGGGTTTAAATCTGGGTCCTCACATGTGCTAGGCAAGCATGATACAACCAAGCCACCGCTCCAGCTTGATAATACACATTATTAATGAGATATTTTAATTTTCTGTGTGTACTGAAGCCTTTGAAATCCGGTGTCAGCTCATTCAGCCTCATTTCGAGTGCTAAAGATCGGCTTGTGATTCATAACCTCACAGTGGACAGCACAGATTTGCAGGCTGTCAGCACTTTCTCTTGGTCCCTTGTATGTTCCAGTTTCAGGTCGATACACGTCTAGATGTGGGTTCATTGCTGTGCTAGGCATCTATTTGGCTATTTCAATGTGGAGAGACACACACTGCAATTCTAAGAGATCTTCTTAATAATAACAATATTATTATTGTTATTATGTCATTTCCACCCATCCTTTTTCTCAGTTCCTCTTTCTGATATAGGTATGAGTCAGATTATCAGATCTTTTATATTGATTTTCTTTTCCTTTTTAGAGAGGGAGGGAGAGAGAATCAATTTTATTTATTTTTTCATCTGGCCTTTGTTTCTCAGATACTTAGCTCTGTATGTGATGGTGGGGTTCCAACTGGGGTCCTTGCGCATGCCAGGCAAGTGCTCCAACCACTGAGCTACTGCTCCAGCCTCTAGATTGATTTTCTAATTTAATTATCATTTCTCTACTCTTCCCTTCTCTCTCTTTCTTTTTTTTTAAATTATATTCTATAAACATGGTCTTACAACTTGGAGGGGTTCAACGTCAAAAATCAAGAACAAAAGTGTAATGACAGAACAAGCCAATATTGGTGCCAGACCATGGTTTTCCCCCTTTGGGTTCCCCATGGTTCCATGTTTCACTTTACTTAAGCCCCAAGTTAATTGGACTTCTCCTGGAAGTCAGAGGTTCCCCTCGGATTAGATTCCCCCATACTACCTCCTTCTGGTCACCCTCATGTCCTTCCTATTCCCTTCCCCCCTCCCTACGTCCCCCAGGAATCTTAGCACAGTTCCCCATGATCATGTAAGAGTGCATACATGATGCTCTCTCTCTTTCTTATTTTCTCATTTTAAGACAGGGTCTTGCTAAGTTGCACAGGGCTGGCTTTGAACTTGTGATCCTCCTCCCTCAGCCTGGGATTACAGGCGTGCACCACTGTGCCCACTTCTATTTTATTTTCTTTTTGTTTTGTATCCTGGGAAATTTCTTTAATATTATATTCCAACCCTTAGCTGATGTTTTTAGTTCAGCTGCCATATTTTAAAGTTTCTTGAGCTCTTCTCTTAATTATCATACCTGTTATATTTTGTGAACGCAATGTCATATTTGTCTGAGGCTCTCAAAGATGTTTAGTTTTACCCTGTTCTTACCACCACTCTCTTTCTCCTCCATTCTGTCAGTTTTTCTTTGTGACCTCTCCCTATCCCAAAAGGAGTGACTGACAGCTTCGTGGTGGAGGTAGAGGAGAAGAGCCAGGGCTTGTCAACTGGGGGTTTCACTGTAGGATGAGCAAGTGGCAAGCCACACAGATATACATTTTTTTTTTAGAGAGAAGGACAGTGAGAGACAGAGACAGAGAGAATCAATTTTTATTATTGAGTTTTTCACATGGTTTTCGTTGCTCTGACACTCAGTTGTGTACATGGGTGCTGGGATTTGAACCCGTATACTTGTGGGTGCTGGGCAAGCACCGTAACCACGGAGCCACAACTTTAGCCCACACACATGTCCTTTTGAAAGACCCCTTGAAATCAGAATTTGGAGGTTTCCTCCATAGGCTTTTAAGATTTCCCTAGTGGACTTTCGCTTTGGGCAGCTGGGAGAGTTAGGGTGTAATGTAGTTTGATCAGCAGAAATAGTCCGGGAACAGATGAAGGAAGAGTGTGAGGATTTCGTGTTCAGTATGCAGATTTAATTTCACCCTCCCTGCCTTGATCCCTCCCTCTGCTCTTGTCTTCCCCCTGTTCTTCCTCTTTCCTTTGCCTTTTGGTTTTTCTCTTTCACTTCCCTTCCTTTATTTTGGAGCCTCACCTCCTCTCTGTGTCTGGTGTCCACGGATGGAATGCCATCCTTCCACTTCTACTTGAATCTCTGGTCTCCCTCCTGGGGAAAGAGGAGTGCTAACTCCTGGTTGCACAGCTGAGGGGAGGGATCAGGGCAGCCAGAGCCTGTCTGTCTATCACCAGCCAGGCCTGGCTCAGGACCAACACTGGGAAGTACCTGTGCCCAGGGTCCTGGTGCCTGGAGTCCCACAGGCCAGGAGTTCCTGCTTTCGTTCTGTGAAGCTAGTTTTACCCACTCTCTGGGGTCCTCCTCTTCAAAAGTAGCTAACTCCCGTGTCTGTGGACGTCCCCTTTCCTGTTTTCTTTATCACTGTAGATTTAACGTATGTTTTTATTCTGTTCTGATTTGAGTCAGGCCTTTGGAGGAGGAGGTGAAAGCAGTTGCTCTGAAACTGAAAGTCCTCCATTGGACTTTGTATATAGTCAGTTCCTGATTTTTGGCTAGGAAGAGTTATAATTATAGTATCCACTATTAAAGCGATGTGTACATGATTCCAATATAATTTGCAAAATGGTCTATCATTTATTAGAACAATATATCCAAACTAATAAAACATGAAATGCTTTATTCTGCATAATTATTTAACAAAGAAATATTTGATCAGTACAATATTTTGACAGATATGAACAACATCAAGAAAACCAATACAAAATTTGATTGCTTAACAAACCTCTCATAAAAATTTTTCCTACCTTTAGAAAGCATAAATGAAAATTTGTTTGGCAGTTATCTGGTAAATTAGTTTCCTACATTAAAAAAATACAAACTAAAATTCTTGGCTTTCTCTTCTGCAAAATTAAATATTTTTAAATGTTATTGACTAACATACTACTTTGTTATCTTTATTTAACTGTAATTAAATACTTTCTATGTATTTATCGGAATTCTTTAGAAAATAGAGGGCGTCTTCTGATGATTCAGAAGAGGATCCCAGGATGGCCTATTGACAGAGGTGTAGGCAGGGCTGAAAGAAACAGCAAGGAATGCTGAGGGGCCTTGGGACCAGGAGTGGAGGGGAAGAGTGGGAAATGATGCTGTCACCAGTGAGTGTGGAGCTGTTATCTGACAGGGAGAGAGGAGTGGAGGGAGAAGTAACCTGGCTCCACTCTCTTCTTGGCTTCTGACCTTCACCTATTGACCAAACTTAGCCAAACACAAGAGGATCTGAGGGATGCAGCCCACAGTGTTCAACCACAGGCCCAGAACTGGAGGAGGCCAGCAGAGGAACAGGAGCAGAGTGAGCTAGGCCACAACGCAAGACTGGGCTTAATACGGAGAGAATCTGGAAACTGTTTGGTAGCCATGGACAGCTGGGATAATGGTGTTCCCCATGCCAACTGCTGTCCAGGATTTTCTTCAATCTTCTGTTTAGGGTTAGGAATGCCTATGCCAAGGACTACTCGATTCTACTTGGAAAGAACTCATATTTAAACATATAAGAATTTCTAAAGAGAAGCAGAAATTATAATCTCTTTGCAGCTGAAGTAAAACAGAAAATGCTTATATTTTTCTTTAAATACTTTCTAAAGGATTATCAATTTAATTTAAATTTTAAGAGAAAATCCAGGGGCTGAAGTGGTGGCTCGGTGGTTACAGCACTTGCCTGGCATGCGCAAGTACACGAGTTCAAACCCCAGCAACCCATGTACACAACTAAGTGTTGGAGCAACAAAGGCCATGTGAAAAACTCAATAAAAATTGATTCTCTCTCTCTGTCCTTCTCTCTTTAAAAAAAAAAAAAAAGAGAAAATCCAATTCTCAAATCTATATCAATGTTAATCTTCCCATTTAATTTGGCTGATTTCTTTGCACTTCAGATTTGAAATTTTATCACCAGAATAAAAATTTAGTGTTTTCTTTTGTTATCTGAGAAGATGGTTCCTTTAGTAGTCTTAATGCAGCATGGTAATAAAATCTACTTTTGTTTTTCATTTAGATTTCAGTGAGCTCTACTGGGTTAATTTTTTGGTCCTTCAATGGGTGTTATGTGCACGGAAGACTGGTTTGTTTCTGAAATACTCACTTGAATTGCCTCTGCTTAGTTTTCAGAAGGTGGTTTCCTGGATCTCTATTCATGTGTACACTGCCCCCTCTCTTTCCCTTTGTGAATTTGGACAGCTCCTAGCCCTGCTTTCTCTTCATGTCCAGAAGTCCTGGTCTGTGAAGCACCGTTGCTCAGCAACAGTGCAACAGTTCAATAGTTCTGCCTCTCTCTAGCCTATGACAAAGAGCTGATCAGAAACTCCACAACTCCTATTTATCCTGTAAATATAGTGTCTTATGTTGTTTTTACTGATTGTATTACTTTGTCTGTTTTAAACTTCAATAAGATTAAAATACGTATTTTTGAATCAAACATTTCTTATTAAAATTGGCATACTTAATTTATCTTGATTTTGAAGCAATCCTTTTGCTTAAGAAGATTCTTCCTAATAAAATAAGGTAAATCTTTTCCTCCAAATGTAAACCAAAGAAAATAGATATAATTTTAAGTTGATTACAAAAACTCCTCCAAAACATCTTTTCTTACTCAAGTTTGCTTCAAATAGTATTTGGAATAAAGAGGGGTAAAAAAAAAATCTTCATATTGTCTTATATCAAATTTGAATACATAGGGGAAACCAGTCTAGGATTCACAAATACAGTACTGTTACACTTTGAGAAATCAAAAGCCTTTTAAAAAACATCTAGAAATTCTAAAGTGGACTGGAGCAGTGGCTCAGCAGTTACCACACTTGCCTAGCATGCACAAGGACCTGGTTCAAACCCTAGCACCCCATATACACAAGTAAATGTTGGAGCAACAAAAACCAGATGAAAACCTAAATAAAATTGATTCTCCTCCACACACACTGTTCCTCTCTTTAAAAAAAATGTCTCCCACTGTCAGCTGAGAACACACTGGAGTCATTTCATGCACAGAATCAGAGAATCCCCTTTCCAGGTCTCTCCTCTCCAGGGTACCTTGAGATGTCCTGGCTCCTAGGCGGCCCCTTTACTGGTACTCTTGCTGGATATAACCTCTCTAAAGTGTCTCCTGATTTTGCCAAAGAAATTGTTCCCAGAGAAAACAGAAAAAAAAAAATGAACATGGATTCCCTCAGCATTTTTCAGATCACAGGGTCACTTATTCCTGCTTCCTATGGCTGGAAAGATCCATTGATTTCCCCTTCCTTCATACATGTAGATACTTTGCCAATGCTTTGGCCTTGGCAGTACTTCAACGTGACTGGGGTTATCAGGACTGAGAGGGAAAAAAAAAGGTTCAAAAATAAAAGCCCAAAAGAGAACAGTGCCGTGCTCTCTGACTGGCAGGTACCCCATTTACCAAACTTTTAAAAGAAAACTGTAGAGTGTTTTTCCACTGGCAGGGCCTGAGAGTTCCAGTTCCTCCATATTCTCCTTAGCACCTGGTGAGGAGCAGTCTTTAATTTTACCCATTCTAACAGGGATGAAGCAGTAGTTTCTCACTGTGCTTTTTACACAGCTTTCTTGAGACATAATCTACATATAGCCCACGCATGTAAAGTGTACATTGATTTTTGTTATATTACAATATTAATTTTTAAAAATTGTGTAAAAAATATATAAAAGTTCCCACTTAACCATCTTTAGGTGTACCATTCAATAGCTTTAGTTACATTTACAATGTTGTGCAACCATAATTGCTATATAGGTCACTATTTTCCATCACCTTAAATAAATTCTGTACAATTACACAATAACTCTCCATTACCCCATCCCCAGACCTGGTAACCACTCATCTACTCTCTGCCTCCATGAATTTATTTTTTGATATTCCAAGGAAGAGGAATTATATATTTATTGTTTTGTGTCTGGCTTATTTCATTTAGCACAATGTTTTCTAGGTTCATTCATGTTGTAGCATGAATCAGAATTTATTCCTTTTTATAGCTAAACAACATTATATTGTATGTCACTTTTTTAAAAAGAGAGGGAGAATGAGAGAGAATCATTTGTATTTATTTTTTCATCTGACCTTTGCTTCTCTGACACTTAGTTGTGTATATGGTGCTGAGGTTTGAACGTAGGTCCTTGTGCATGCCAGGCAAGTACCATAACCACTGGGCCACCACTCCAGCCCCAATGTCACATTTTATTTACCCAT
>PVKS010047337.1:0-12865 GCA_004027875.1 Aplodontia rufa | reverse complement strand
CCTGGCTCACACAGCCTCCCTTTGTCCAGATGTGGCCTGCGGGGTGGGCGCCTTCCTGGCCCTGTGGCCTCCTCCAGCCCCCTCTCTCCTGCTTTCTCAGCCAGACTCGAGAATGTTCCCTCTCCAGTAGGGCAGAAAGTTGCTGTGGCAAATGTTTCCAAAGGCCAGGTCCAGGGCACGCCCTGGCCTCTCCTGAGCTCTGTGCAGATGGCCCACCAGTGGCCACTCATCTGTTTGGAAAATCTTCCCGGGGCTCCTGGGACTCCCATTGTCCCTGCCTCTTTTCTTTCTCAGGTTTCCCTTCCTTCCATGTTCGCACCCTGCCAACATCAGTGTGTCCAGGTCTTGGGCTCTGGTCTTGTCTTTGACTATGTCCCATGCTCCACAGCCTCCTACATCCCTACATCTTGGTCCAGCTCTGGAGGCTGATCCTACGACCTGGCTGACAGTCCTGCCCAGGCTCCTTGGACTCTGGCTCTCCTGCGGTGTCAAATCAATCTCATTGTCAGACTGGATGAGAGGGCATCTATTCTAGTCCAGCTAGGGACAGCCAGAGTGGCTCCAGGAATGTGCAGCCTTCCAAGTCTGGGCCACTTTGCACTGGTATGTACCCTTCTGCGGGGCCTGACACAGAGCGCACTCAGGGTCCTGGTAGGAGATGGTGCACTGTGGAGGATTCACCTGCAACTCCTCAAATGAAGTGGGTGGTGTCCCTGAGGAGTGGAGATGAGGAGGGCTGGGCTTTCAGAGGCTGGAGAGAAAGCTGTGGCTTCATGCAAGGACCCCACCTGCGGCCTTAAGAAAGGTAACCAACTCAGAGCCCACAGGAAGGTGGCCAGGAACCTTGCTCTCTTCCCTCCAGCCAACTGCTGGTGTCCCTATTGGTCAGGCTCAGCACAGAAAAGGAAGAGGAAGGGAAGAGGACAGTGCTGGAGGGGCCAGTGAGGTATATACAGAGCAGGCACCAGATGACCGATGACTGCCTGGCTACTCAGTTCAACACAACTTCCCTCTCTCTCTCTTCAGTCCTAGAAACTGAACTCAGAGCTCAGGGGTGCTCTACCACTGAGATCAGTCCCTGGCCGTTTTCATTTTATTTCTTTATTTTTGGAAGCAGGGATTGAACCCAAGGGTGTTTAATCACTGAGCCACATTCCCAGCTCTCTTTATTTATTTGTTTTTGTTTTGAGACAGGGGCTCACTAAATTGCTTACAGCCTCTCTAAGTTTTGAGGCTGGCTTTGAACTCTGATCCTCCTGCCTCAGCCTCCTGCTGGGATTACAGTAGGGCGCCACCCCGTCTGGCTCACCTTTTTCCTTCTTCATCTTCACCACAGGGATAGAATGTGATAGTGTAGTCAACCTCAATGTCAACTTTTTCAGGGACAGAAAGAGCGCAAGGGGGCCTTCCCTCCTCCCACAAACTGCCACCAATCATACCCACTTGTTTCCCTTCAGTCGGGCTCAGCGGATGGATCCCAACTCACTTCCAGATCTTTCTTCTTGTCATCCTTTCTCTCTCTGCTGGTGCCCTCTCTCAAGACTAGAAGGTTCTACTGTCTCTCCTGTTCTCGAAAGCCTTCCCTTGATCACCACATTTTCCTCACTACCACCGACTCCTCCCCAGTCCTGCACCCTTCTCCCAGCCGGGGTCTGCATTACCACCTTCTCTCCATCTCCTCGGGTGAGCTGGCTTTTGCCCCTTCCTCTGTTCAGACATCTCCTGCCATAATAGCTCCCTGATTGCTAATTCAAAGGATTCTGTTTGTGTCTTGTTTTTCTGAGATTCGGGGCACAGAGCTGTGCTGATTGCTTTCTCCTTGAAACCCTTCACTACCTTGGTTGCCATGGCGACCCCGCTCCTGGTTCCCTGTCGCCTCTCTCAGGCCCTTCCTTCTCTCTCTGTCCCTGCCCACACCTCCATCAGCCCCCGGAACGTCTGCAACTCCCACCTTCACCCTGGGTCCTCTCCTATCCTTTTTCAGGTCTCTTCCCAGCAATTTGACCCGTTGACCTCTGTCCCTGAGTTGGTCCCTCCAGTTGACTCTGTCCTGAATCTCTGCTGCCTGCGGGGGTGCGTTGGTGTCCCTAGTGTCTTGACTGTCCCTCTGAACCTGAGCCGTCTGTTGCCCCAGGCTGGGCACCCCACCATTCCCCAAAGATCCTGCCTAAGGCACACGGGATCACCTGGGGCCACCCCCTCACCCCAACAGGCCACAGACAGCACACCTTTCTGACTTAATCTTCTAAATTGGTTTCTCTACCTAGAGACTGTCACCTCCAAATGTGGCCTTCACTTCGCCACCAGTGATCTTCCCAAATCACAAATCTGACTTGTCGCTGTGAACACTGCCCACTGACTGCAGGACAGTGTCCACATTCCCTGACCCGGGTATCATCCAAGCCCCTGGGGGCCTGCACTCCGTCTGCTTCTTGAATCTATGCGTCCCATTTCCTCCTTCTCTCGTATTCCAGAAACACCGGCACCCGCAAGCTCAGCCTCCCGCCTTCTCTCTCCCAGAGCTTGGCTTGTGATTTCCTTGCAGTCCCCTCTACATTTCCCACCTCTAACAAGTTAGGCAACGATCACCTCTTCCAGAAAGCTCTGTGTGTCTCTATGCTCTACTGCTGCACTTGCCACACCGCTCCATACTCATGTCCAAGCTCTGGAACAGTAGGACCACAGTCTGTATATGATCTGTGCTTTCCCCCTCGCACCTCCTTGTCCATTACTCTTGGTGCATACAAACTACCCCAAACTTCAGTGGCTTAAAAACATAATTTATTATTTCTCATTGCTCTAGGGGTTCACAGGACTCAGCTGGGTGGTTCTCGCTTAAAATCTTTCATTCAATGTCGGACAGATGGCAGCTAGGGCTGGGGTCCTCTGCAGCCATGACCAGGCTTAAAGTCTCAGAAGGCTCAGTCACACAGCCGATAGGAGCTCGGGGACGCTGCTGCCTGGTACACACATCTCAGAGCTCACCTTGGTCAGGCCTCTCCACATACAGCAGCTGGTGGCAAGAGGGAGCACTCCACGACCATGCAGACCATGCATTTAAAGAGGCTTGGGCAGAAACTAACTGCAAGGCTTCTTATGACCTGGCCTCACAAATTCCAGAATGTTCCTTCTGCTCCATTCTATTGGCTGAGACGCTCACTAAGCCCAGCCTAGACCACAAGGAGAGGGGTTGCTCTCTTCTTGGTGTGAGGAGTATGGATGTACATGGAGGGAGGAGTCGGTGGTGGCCACCTTGGCAGATACCTACCATGGCCACTTCTGTTCGGCGAGAGCTTTGAGGGGGCTCAGGGTCTTACAGCATGAATGCAGTGAGAAAGTCAGTAATTTCAAATAGGCTCTCGAAACCTACGGCAGAGATGGGCTGGGTTGTAGCAGCTGGGTTTCTGTAAGGAGGGAACAACAGCTTGAGGTCAATGCCTTGAGCAGTAAGCAGGGAAGAACGCAGGTGCGGTTTTCCTGCCTAAAAGGAAGTCAAAGTGGTAGTGGCGGTGAGGGCCAGGAGCGCTTGGAAGTGCATTGTGCTCAGGATCCTGGGCTCCATGGTTCAAGAGGGTAGATGGTGGTGACCCAGCCAGGTATGTGCCCAGATGCAGGGCGACAGTGGAGCTCCCAGGACACAGAGCACCTAGAGGGAGGACGGGTGCTGTGGGAAGCACAGAGGCTACTTGCGAGTGAGTTTGCCAGGAAGTGACTGTGCTACTGAACAGAGGAGTGGCGGCGGTGGTAACAGCGGACTTGAGCAATAAAGCAGCCCCCTTTGGCAAAGGTTGCTCGCAGCTGTTTCTGGGTCAGTCCCTGGGGGCATCTTAACCTCACATTCTCTCTCCTGTGCAGTTGACTCTGGGCTCCCTATTTCTACCTCCAAATTTTTTTTTGCCTCCACTTCCCGTCCTTCGCTTAGGACACGACTTAGCTCCGGTGGGGACTTTCCTCTGGGCAGCTGGCGCCTCTCCCCATCTCCAGGTCATTTTCTGCTGCAGCCAGAGGAATAACAGGTCATGCCCATTGCTTTCTACACCCTGAAGAGTGTCAAGCCTCTCAGGAAATCGCTCTGCACCCCAATCTCTTTGTTTTGAATGGAATTCACCTTCTGATTACTGAACCCGTCTTATGGGGCAACACTGAATGCCAGGGGTGGATCTTCCGCGGGCTGGGCCAACGGAGGCCTCTTCTCAGATTTCCCAGCTCAGTATGAGCACAGGGTATCATCGCTTTCCACCACCAAGAGGCGGTGAGGCTGGTGCTGTCATTATTCCCACGCCACAGACGAGGACGCTGAAGACAGAGACGTTAGACAAAGGGGAGGAACAGGCAGCCCTGACTTAGTGTGGTCTCTTAGAAAGCTCCTGTGCTCCCACTTTGGTGTCGGTCGTGACTCTGAGCAATGTGAAACACTATGCATGATTGCCAGTATGTGGGAGAAGCAGGCCTGAGAGGGAGACTGGCACACAGAGATGTAGCCCCCTGAGCTCTGACGAACTGAACAACAAGGACATTTATTTCCAATACGAGAAGTCCAGAAGCCAAGCAGTTCCAGGCCTCTGGGTTGAGTCAGCAGAGCTATGTCTCCTGGCCTTCCCCTCCTGGTCATAAGAGGGCTGCGAGAGCTCCAAGCATCATGTTTTCACCCAACAGGACCTAGGCAGAAAGGAAAGGGGACAGCCAAGAAGCCTTCCCGGGTGCATCTCTATACCCAGAGGAGTTTCCCTTTCAGTCTCAAGCCCAAACGCAGTCACAGCAGTTCTCTAAACAGCATCAGCCACTCACGCCCCACATGACAGGGTAGGCTTGGGGTCACCTGGAAATGACTCCATCCCATCCCCACATATCCCAAGAGTTCACACACCTCTACTGGTTATGTTCTTAACTTTAAGGAATCGACATGTGTGTCCACAGGAGCCTGAGCCTCCCACTGCCCCTGCCAGCTGCTTATCCTTCCCTCACTGCTGCCTCCCAGTCTCGACATCGTCACTTTCATGTTGCGACAGATGAGAACACTGTCATTTTATTCTGTAATCATAGTAAAACTCACTCAACAAAAAACTGAATATCAATGAAAACTGGAAAGGAAAAAATTTTCAATCCTTGAGACAACTGTGCCACATATTTCCGGTGGGTACCTATCTATGTATTTACAAGTTGTTAGAAAGGTCTAGAAAAGTACACACTGAGCCCATTATAGCGGCTACCTCTGGGGAGGTGGAAGGGAATGGGATGGCAGCAGGCGGCCAGAAGGGACTTCAGCTTCAGCTGCAGCATTCTATATTTTAAAAAGGAGAATGTATTCATGTTTCGCTTGTGTGGTTAAACTTTAATTTGAAAAAATTCCCATTCATTTTCAGCCAATTATGCTGGCACTGTGTGTTTGGCCACGCTCGCATGTTTGTACCCAGGGAGGAAGAAGACTTGCTTGTGTGTGTCTGAGAATGAGGTACAGTGATTAGGAAGCAGATTAGAAAGAAATGTAGCAAGCAAAAGCAAACAAAAGAGGGCGTGTGGAGAAAGTCATTCACAATAACAAAAACTACAGACGCAAACCCAAAGGAGAACCTGCCACCTGTGAGCGGACGCACGAGGGGCCCCGGCCGACAGCGCTGCTGGGTGCGTGGACCGAAGTGCAGTGCTGAACTGAAGTCGTTCCCCCGCTCAACTCCTGGTTCACGGAACTTGACAAGCAGGTTTAAAATTCACGTGGAGGAGTGAGCTACGATAACTGGAAAGGAAGCAAGCGTGATGAAAGGTGGCGTTTTACTCAACAGACATCAATAGTTGGTGAAAAAGCCACGCCAAATAAAATAGTCAGGTATTGACGGGAATAAAAAGGTTGGCGAAAAAACCAGGGGCCTCAGATCCATCCAGAATCACGGCTGCTGTCTGCGAGGGAGCAGCACCCCAGATCAGCAGAGAGAGGGTGAGCCCTGCAATCATCTGCCGTACAGATCCCAGCGCAGGGCAAGGTCAGGGCTTATCTCAATTCAATCATCAAAACATCCAGGCACGTTAGAGAGCCAAACAGAAAAA
Source organism: Aplodontia rufa (assembly GCA_004027875.1). Taxonomy (NCBI): domain Eukaryota; kingdom Metazoa; phylum Chordata; class Mammalia; order Rodentia; family Aplodontiidae; genus Aplodontia; species Aplodontia rufa. The sequence goes on along the minus strand of PVKS010047337.1, from coordinate 6,823 downwards.
TCGCAACAGTATTAGAAAAGAATAAAGAGTATATTTAGATCTTAGGAGGACTAAACCTAAGCATGATATTTGTAAAAAAAAAAATAATAATAATAAAGAAAAAAATTGCTAGATTATTTCAAAATTACTAACTTCTAACAAAGATTCTACAAAGAGTTAAAGGCAATAGACAGGTTGGAAGAAAATATTTGTCTGTATTCACAAAAGATTAATATCCGATTATATTAGGACATTCTACAAGTCAATGCGCTAAAGACATCCCATTGTTTAAAATGAGCAAAGTAAACAGGCAGTTCAGAAAAAAGAAAATACAAATGCTCAGTACACATAGGAAAATCTCACTAGCAAACAGCAAAACACAAATTTAAAAAAGGATTTAATTTTTCACCATCAGATTGGCAAATATTAAAAACAACTGCTTATGGTGTGGGGATTAGAGTCCTCTCCTAGCCTCCGGCTGGAAGTTGAAATGGTACAGAAATTAGGGAGGATGCTTTGTACTGTCTGTCAAAACTAAACTGTGTAAGCCTGGAGACCAAACGCTCCCCTTCTCCTTCGCTGCAGGGTGCTTTTCTGCAGTGCTGCTCAGGCTGGAAAAAAGAAGAGGATGCAACTGAATGCTTGTGGAGCTTCGGGGATAAAATGTACATTCATGGGACTGAACGCAACATCATTGTTAAAGGGCGAGAGCTGGATGTATCAGTACGGATGTATCATAAAAATTCAAGGTTGAGTGGAAAATGCTGCTTACAGTAAAACTCTTATGTGGTACGGCACATTCAAAATACCCGCACCTGCTGTGCGGAAGGAGACACCTAAAATTCAGGAGGGGATGGGAAGTTAGGACTTCAGAGGGTGGCCAAAGGGGACTGCAGCTGTATTCATATTGTTCTACTTCTAAATGGGAGAGCGTATTCATGCTTTGCTTGTTCATTAAACTATAATTTGAAAGGATTCAGTTTATTTTCAATTTTGCCAGCCGTGTGGGTTTGGCTGCGCTCACAGGTTTGTGCCTAGGGAGGAAGAAGGTTTACTTGCATGTGCCCAGTGATTAGTAAACATGTTGAAATGGAATATGAAAACACAAGGGCCAAACAGATAACAGCACAGGGACCGGTCCATAGTTGACAGCGAAAGCTTTTAAATGTCCAGGAAAGAATCTATCAAGAAATAGGCAAACTTTAACCAGCCATGCCCATAAACCTCCTCTGACAGACAGGAAAGATGATCTGAACCGAGAATGGAGCATGTGCACCAAGGGAAGATGGTATGATAAAGATGTCAATTTTCCTTGCATTCATCCATAAATTCGATGGAAATCCAACAACATTTCCTAGCAGAAATTTTCCTGAAACTTGACAGGCTAATTTAAAAACTCGTGTGGTAGGAGTAATATGCAAGAATGAGCAAGGCAATTTTACAGAAACAACAAGGAGGGTGAGATTTGTCCTCCTGGTTAGCAAAGCATATCATCAAACTTAGCAGACAAACAGACCAGTGGACCAGAAAGAACCCTGACAGAGGCCTGTCTTGGGATTAGCATCAGACAACGGTAGCAATTTTAAATTAGTAAAAAATGTACATATATATATAAATGTTCCATAAATGGTGTTGGGACAATTATCTACTCATGGTGGGGAGTAAAGTTAAATTCTAAGATTTAAGCATATGGAATTTTAAGCTATGTTAGAGAAGAAAATGCTTATGACTTTAATGTAGAGAAGGCTTTCTGAAGATTGTCAAAAAAGGTATGAAAGTAAGATTTGAGTTCATCAAAATTTGAAAATTCTCTAAGACAAAAGATGCCATTCAATTAAATGACAAAAATCACAATGTAGAAAATGTCTGCAGTACACATAATGAAGTGATGGTATACAAAATACATAAAGAATGCCTAAAAAATCAGTAAGAAAAAGAATATCTTTAAAAGAGAGAGAGAGAGACAGAGAGAGAGAGAGAGAAATAGAGAAACAATTTTATTTAGTTTTTCATGTGGCTTTCGTTGCTCCGAGACTTCGTTGTGTACGTGGTGCTGGGGTTTGAACTCATGTACTCGAGCAAGCCAGGCAAGCCCCATAACTGCGAAGCTACCACTCCAGCCCCAAGACAAAATATCTTTAAAAAAATAAATTGGCAAAGGATATGGACAAGCAATCCAGAGGAGGACTTATAAATGGAGAATAAACATGTAAAGACTTCAGCCTTGCAGGAAATAAAAACAAATACAAGATACCATTTTTTTTAACCCATCAGATTGGTTACAATGTAAAACTTGGAGATGTTCTGGCAGGAGACTGAATTAGAAAGGCACCTGGGAGAACATTTTAGCAGTGTCTATTTGAATTTAAGATGTATCTACCTATGACCCATCAATTCCAAGTTCCATGTTCCCAGAGAAATACCCGCCTGTGGGCGAAGGGGTAACTGGGAGGACACTCTTACAGATTTGTCTTAATGAAACAACGCTGGAAGCATTTTAATAGTCAATCAATAGGGAGCAACTAAATAAAACAGGGCCAGTGGCCAGCTAAAAGGAGCACTGGAAGGAGCCGAGCTGTGAAAGGCCACATTGGGCGGAGTCCCTTGGGTGAACAGAGCTGGGGAGAAGCGCCTCTAGCGTGTCCACCTCCTGCCTATGCAAACAAAGAAGCAACAATAGAACAGAAGATGTTTCAAGGGGAGCAGGAAAACATCAGGGGCAAACAGTAATACCTAGGAGCAGCTACGCCCTATTAAAGGTGGCAAGCGCCTGAGGCAGAGGTGGGAAGGTCTATAAAGACTTCTTTCTCCATAATGGCTGATTTTATTTAAAAGAAAATGTATTCATGTATTACTTGTATAATTAAATTTAATTCAAAACTTCGAATTCATTTCCAACCAATTAGCTCTGATTTACATGTATGCTGTGTTCTCATCTGCATGTCCAGGGAGAAAGCACATTTACTCTCTGTATGTCTGTGAATGAAGCACAGTGATTAGTAAATTGATTAAAATTTGAAAAGGGAAGGTTTTCTCCAACCATAAAAGCAACAACACTAATAAGGTACTCAGAAACCAACTCATTAAAAAATGTGAATTTTTTTTCTTTTTTGTTTTTTTTAAAGACAGGGAAGTGAGAGAGATTTTCAACTTTTTAAGTTTTTCATCTGGTTTTCGTTGCTCTGACAGTTGTGTATGTGGTGCTGCGGTTTGAACCCGGGTCTTCGTTCAAGCCAAGGAAGCACAGTAACCACTGAGCCACCATGAAAAATCTTTATGAAAAATGAGACCAGCCTTTATTAAAACACTAAACAAAACAAATCAGGCTCTGATTACAAGGAAACAGATACTGTATCTCAGGATGGGAAGAACTGATGTTCTAAAGATGTTTTTTTTTCCTGCCAATGTATTCTCACTCAAAATTTCAACAGGATTTTTTTCCCATGGAACTTTGAAAAGCCAGTTATGAAAATGTATGGAAGAAGTAAATGTGCAATATAACCAAGATAATTTTTTTTAAAAGAATAAAGGATAGGTGTGGGAGGGTACTTACCTAATCAGGCAGTGAGGAACTTTAGAAAGTTAGCTCATTAAGATGTGATATTGGCCCAGAAGTAAACAGGCACATCAATGGAACCAGCATATGGATACAGGGAATTGGGAGAAAAAGTAGCTCTAGGCCATCTTTGCTTAGCAAACTGGAAATCCATTGGGAAAAAAAGATCACATTAGATTTCTTTGTCATCATACATGAAAATACATTTCAGATGGGTTAAATAAAGACTTAAGCATAAAACAACAAAGGATGCACTGTGGAGGGGCCCTGTGGGCTGCTTTCTTCAGCACGGGGTAATGGGACACTTTGATGGGACACTAATATCTGGCAGGGTTGCTGGCAGACCTTACCTCCCACCTCTCACAAGGGCCACACTGGGTAGACTGAGGTCTGCGGCCAGCTCCTGCCACTTCTCTGTTGATATAATAAGGAAGCTCTTTCTCTGCTCCCAGTCCTTCCTCTATGAAATGAAGTAACTGTTTCTTGTGGGGGGATGTACAGTTCGTGTGAGATGATGAATGTGAACATGGGTGAACAGCACAGAGCTCTATGCTGTTCACCCAAGTTCACACTCATGGACATGGAGGGCAGACTCCTTTTTCATGTCACCCACCCATCAAAACCCCTGCAACCGAAGACTTTCTGGTGTAACTTCTGGAGAATTATCATAGAATTGTCATTCTTTTTGGCCAAAAGCAGTTTGAATGTTGACTTTTGATATTCCATTCTAAGGTAGAAAATACTGGTTTGTCACCCATAGAATTCACTGCCTGTTGCTAGGTGCTGAGAAACACAAATAATAATAAGACACGATCCCAGCCACAAGACAGGGCAAAACTGGTGCTAATTAGACATCCAGGCAGTACACAGGTCAGATAAAAGCTCCCAAAAGAACATGGCGATCATGTTACCCTCTAAAAGGTAAATAACTTAATTTGCCCCATTTGGTCAAATACACATTATTGTCCCAAACTAATTTATCCACTTCCATACTTGATCCTAGCCCCGCTGGGAGCTCATTTTACTAATTGTCTCCATTCCTAGCTGCTCAATTACTCAGGGTTCTTACCCTCGGAATATTCATATGTTGGCACTACTCTATCTTTCAAGATCAGAATTAAAAAGTCCTGCATCTTGCTCCTTCCTCTTTCTCTCCTTAATTGACTGTCCCTCAGAACTGCTGCCTCTTTGCTCTTCTCTCCTCTCCTTCCTGAGTCAGGCCTTCGCACAGGCTGTACCCTTGGCCCAGAATGCTTTTAGGCTATTTGCTTTGTCCAGTAAATTCCTTCCTCTTTGCAACTTGGTTCAGGACACCTCTCCAGGGAAGCATCCCAGAGATGGGGGCAGAGCCCCTGGTCCACCCTCCAGCATGCCAGGACTTTCCTTCAGTGCCCATCAGTGCTGGAGAGGGCATGTCGACATGTGTGGTTGTCTGTCTGATCTTGTTCTTCCCCTACTACCACGCAAGCTAGACAGGGATTCTGTCTATTAAACTCATTTCTCCAAAAATCCACAGTGGTAGGCATATTGCTGGGCACACTGTAGGTGCTAAATTGTAATATGTGGAATGTATAAACATTACCACTAAGCAAAGGCACATATCACATTTGGGAGTTGATGTCTGCCTAAAAACTCACTTTGCGAGCCTCAACCTTCCCATCCACATCCTTCACAATTCAAAGTCTTCCTCCAAACTCCTTAAAAGACTCTTAGGGACAATTGCATGTCCCTTTCACGTGTCAACATTATCCCAGCTTACATTCCTATCACTTCCCTAAAATGTTCTTATTAAAGCCATTAAAAGTTAATAATCATGAAATCCAAAGGATAAATTCCATTTTTCTTTTACTGCAATGCACTACTGCACTTGCCAGCGTTGATTACTTTCTCCTTGAAACCCTTCTCTACTTTGGTTGTCATGGCGACCCCAGCTCCTAGTTGTTTGCGGCATCTCTTAGGCCCTTCCTTCACTGTCGCCACCTGCCCACACCTTCCTGATTCTGCCCTGGGCCCTCTCCCATCTCTCTACAGTCTCCCTGGTGACCTCCCTTTTCTCAGGGCTCCATTTCTCTGAGTGGTGACTGCCCCCGGCCAGTGCTTCCAGCTGTATTTCTTCTGGAGCACTAAACCCCAGGATCCAACAGCTGTGCCGTATCTGAGCCTGGCTTTCCATGCTATTCTGCATTCCAGGGCCCTTCTACCTTTCAATATGGCTCCACTCAAGACACACAGGAGGCATCCTTGCCTTGACCCCTCCCTACCCATTACTTATCTATTACACATTTCTCCATCACCACTGGTCTCATTCAGGTCTCTTCCTCTTCTCTGGATGTCCCTGCCTCTGGACTGGTGACTCACTTCTTGTAATGGAAATCTGCTTTTTGTTTCAGGAGGTTTTTGCTTTCTAGAACCCTTTATTTCTTTCTATAGTCCTGTATTACCTTTAGGTAAGATTTTCTGGCCTTCATTTTAGTGGCTATGGTGGGAAATGGGCTGCTCTATCATACAGAAGCCAGAGACAATTCTCACCTCTTGTTGCCCAGTCTTGTTAGGGGGTGACACAAGGGCCAAGTTCACCCAGCTAACCCAAGGCTCTCTTGGCTTTCTGTCCAGATATGGATGAAATTGCTAGAATTCATTATCTGATGTCTAGGAGAAACCATCAGACTGTTAATGAGACCCTGAATGAAGCCTTCAAGACCGTGACTCAGTGCTCGCCCTCTGGCCCACTTCTCTGGGCCTTAGTTTCCTTTACTAGGAAATAAGAATAAGGGGGCTTATGTGCCTCTGGGAGCAGGTGGGTGTGGTTGTGATGACCTGCACAGACCAGACGCTGGCCACGATCCTGTGGCAGAAACCAAAACGAGAGCAGAGTGCATTTCCTGAGAGCCCAGTGAATTTCCGAAGATCCAGACAGCCTCAAACTTGACTTTTATTTCCTTGTTTGTTGATTCCCCAGATGTTGTCACAGAAATCTTTTTGGTAAAAAGAAACATTTCTGAACCTCCATTTCAGATGCTTGATTTCAGGCAGAAAATAATTCTTCTGTCCTACCTCGCAGGCTGCCTGTTGCTAGGTGCCGAAAGGTGCAAAAATGCATGAGGCGCGACCCCAGCCACGAGGCAGGATGAAACCGCAGCTAATTAGAGCTGCAGTCAGGACCCAGGGGGCAGAGAAAGGCTCCTGGAGAACATGGAGATCAGGTTCCCTGGCAAAATGAACATGATTGAATTGTGTTCCTTCCACCAACACAACTAATCCCTTCACCTCGACACTTAATCCCACCGC
>PVKS010047336.1:0-12870 GCA_004027875.1 Aplodontia rufa | reverse complement strand
GAATTCAAAAAGGAACATTTGAGCCAGGTATGGTGGCGCACAGCTGAAATCCCAGCAATTCGGGAGGCTGAGGCAGGAGACTCACAAGTTCAGCCTCAGCAACTCAGTGAGGCCTTAAGCAAATTAGTGAGACCCTGTCTCAAAAAAATAAAAAACAGAGCCGGGGACATGGCTCAGTGGTAAAGCATCCCTGGGTTCAGTCCCTGGCACCAAAAAAAAAAAAAAGTGGGGGGATGATTTATGTAGAACAAGGTCCCCATTTAGAATCTTCCCCAAAACTTCCAAAGCTTTTGCCCAAGTCTGCTAACCAATAACACATGTGTTACAATTAACTCAGGCATTCTCTTTGGCTGAGGTCTCTTTCAGCTTCTGCAACGCAGGAGTGAGCCCCAGGGGGCAAGTCCCTCTTGCCAGCCTTCTGGAGCTCTGTTAGCTTGGATCCAGGCGCAGCCCTGAGTAACACACTCAGTCCTTGCTTCCCTTGGTTCCTGCTCCCTCTAATCAGGTTACGACTTCAGGTCCACCTGGGAGACTCAAGTTGTGTTACCAAGGCCCTGCAGGAGTAGGTCATTGATAAATATGGAAGAGTTCAAAAGAAAAGGCAGCGTGAGCCCCAAGATAACATTTGGTGCATTTCCTTCTGCTGCATGGAGGAGCCCGTGCTAAGACTTTAAGCACCATGGACTCTCCTTACCCCTTGCTGCTGGCTCCAAGCTCCACCCAGCAAGCCTGCAGCTCTTTCTTCTGCCCAAACAACATTCTCCTCTGCCTGGGCCATCAGACTGCCCTCTAGATCATCCGTCAGCAAGGAGACCCTCTACAGCATCTTCACGCTGTTTATGTTGTTTTATTTTCCATATATGATAATGTTTTGACATCTTAATAATCTTCGTGACTAGGGAGAAACTGCCCCTGATAGGGCTGGGCAGATCTTAGAGATAGCCAGGACCTTTGACGTGCACACAGACCAAGCCCTGCAGAGCCAGGCCTCCTGTCCAGCCCAGGCAGCAATGACCCTCTGCCCGAGCCATCCAGGGACCCCACTGAGAGCTCAGAGCCTGCCAGAATTACTCAACTAGCCGACCTGACCTGTTCACCAGCCCCGCCCTGCCTTGCTCCAATCAAGGCCAGGCCTCCCATCACTCCTGCCGCTTCTGCCTCCTGATCATCCTGGGCTTCCCTGGGGGGCCCTGCGTGAGGTGCCGTGCCTTCTGTCCCTAGGACCTTGTAAGGATGCTGTCTCCTCTTATGGCCAACACCTCGGTGACCAGCACATGAAAGAACACAGAACAGACTTCCTTTCTTTCGTTGCAGCGCTGGACCAAGCCCAGGGCCTGGTGTAAGCTAGGCAAGCACTGGTCACTGAGCCACACCCTCAGTCCCCAGACTTCCCTTTTACTTTTTAACATTTAAGGTCTCACAGGAAACAGTCTGACACAGACACGCAGCCCCAGCCTGGGAAACCCTACAATCCAAAATTATTTTTTGAAAAAGGATATAAAGCCCAGGGAGTAGTAACCTTTGGTTACTACACTATGATTTCACGAGAGGAAACAGAATCACTATTAAAGTAACTAAGCCTGGGTTTCCGTTTGTTAGGATCCTACATTCTTAGCAGAAAGGGCAATGGGTTAAATAAATACGCACCAATTTGAGTTCTCATTTCTGGTACTTATCCACAAGCTAGTAACTGAGGCTGCTTAAGCTCCAGAAATAAAACACACACCAGACCCTCACGGCTCTGCAGCACAACTTAAGGGTGACACAAAACCTCAAAGCCCATGTTGGCAGAGAGCACGGAACCAGCTTTCCATGCAAACCAGCCCCGCTTCTCTAGGACTCTCCATACCATCTCCTAGGTACTAGACAGCGCCCTTGACAATGACTTGGGACCTGGAATGGATGTCTCAGCAGCTCTCCAACGAGGAGAAGCAACTGTCAAACTACAGGCTCAGCAGACCATATTCTATGCACATTACGGATAAACCAGGTAAAAACACCTGTGTGAAACAGTAACACTAAATTAAAACATGACAACAGGGCTGGAGCGGTGGCTCAGTGGTTACGGCGCTTGCCTGGCATGCATGAATACACGGGTTCAAACCCCAGCACCCACGTACACAACTAAGTACCTGAGCAACGAAGGCCATGTGAAAAACTCAATAAAAATTGATTCTGTCTGTCTCTCACTGTCCTTCTCTCTTAAAAAAAAAAACAAAACAACATTTCTGTCTACTATTTAAAGAGAAAAGTTAATTACGAATTATACACTTTTCTAACTGGGCAGTGCTATGGACAGATTTTAGGAAAATTCCAGCTGAACCAGTTCATTCTTTGAAGCATTAGGTCAATTATGAACTTACCAACCCTCAGCTTGAACAGCTGCGTATTCAGAAAGAACAAAAACTTTCTTTGACAAGCCTCCCGACCTGGTCTATTAAAGGGCTTATTGGTAGGAAATAAATGAAGAGAGGGACACTCCACGGTGACTCTCAGGGCTCAGCTCTCATGCTAACCTTGGTCTCCAATTCACACAAAAAAACTGTTTCATAGAACCAGAGATGCTCAGAGGAGGAAAAACAGAAGCAAGTGGAAACACTACCCACAGATTCAGGGAGGCATGGGAGTGACCAATGTAGAACCTTCACTCACATGTGGCCTGGCCTGTCCCCACCCCAGCTTTCTAAATGCCGGCTCTTCTGAGCTCATCCAGTTCCCTCCAGCAGGCCTTTTTGCCCTCAACCCTCCACCAAAGCCACCTGTGCCTCATCAGAAGGTGCAAACTGCCCAGTGCTGGGAAGAGTGAAGGAGCACCCCAGCCCCCAGGTGCAAAACCAAGAGCAGAGACACTGTCACCCCACTGTCTCCCTCCAAAGGGTCAGAACCACACAGACTCCTCCTCCCTCATCACCACCAAAGGGCCCTTGGTCTTATCACAACATGGGACATGAAAAACACCTATTAACAAGGACACAACCCACAGCCCACAACTCCCACCAGGAATCTCAACACAGGGCTGCAGGAAACCAGTACCGTAACACTCATGCACTCTAACTACTACGAGCACCAACCCATAGGTACTTTCTAAGTCCTGGATCATAGACAGCGTCTCCTTAGGGAGCTCACAAGGAGGAGGGGACACAACCACACTAAAGAGGTAGGTTCAGAACAAGAGTAATGGACAGAAAGTTCAACAGGGAGCCACTACAGGGTGGGGGCAAGAAAGGCAGAGCTCCTCCCGGGTCAGCATGTTCCAAGTACAGAGAACTGCCCAGGTAGAAGCCTAAGGCCTAAAGCAGAGAAGTTCTTAAGCAGGAGATGGCACCTCTGCTTGGGCAGGGATCACAGAGGGAGTTCTGCAGAAGGGAGAAAGTGCAGGAGCTGGGGGAGGGCGGGTGGGGACCAGGTCCTGCAGGCAAGCATCAAGCCGGGCTACGGCTCTCTTCACCCACACTGCGGGGTTAACGGTACACTCCAACGGAGGGACGAAGCAACCAGCTCAGACTGCAGCAGAACCACAATGCCATGGCTGCTGGACAGCAGGGACAGTCACCATGAAGTGGACCTACCCACTGACCCCAGCTTTTCAGACATGGGGCCGTGCCTCCAACATCAGTGTCCAGGAACCTGCTTCCCTACCCTAGGCTGCTTCGGGAGATCCCAAAGATATGGGAGCCTCCCAGGCCCACTGCTTCTCCCACCAGGACAGATTCAGGCTGAAGGTCTAAGTGAGCCGACCCTCACAGAGGAGTCCATGGATGCTGGACAGGCCACCAGGCCCCTTCTCTGGCTTTCTGTCAGGCGCGCGCACTCTGCTACAGGCCTTGAGAGCCAGGTGCTAGTTTATAACCGGCTTCACCAGTTGGCTCACCCCATTGCATGACACTCCTACGGCCCCACCAACTGGAACACGAATGTCTTTGGTGCCTGTCCACATTCCCCCCAGCTCCCACTGACCCTCGGGCCTGACCAACCCAGATGCCCACCCCCTGGCCAGGCATCACAGCAGGTAAGTCTGACCCACTCTAAGAACAAGGCAGGGGTCACCCCAAGACAGAGCAGAGAAAGGACCTCACACTCTTCTTGCAGCTGTCACAGCCTCTTACAGACAAAGAAAAGGGTATGGTCATTTCTAAGGACACCACTCAAGCGTGAAGAGCAATAGGTTTTCACTGTTACTCCAGGTAAAGTTTACCAAATATTTACGTCATCCCGTCCACAGTTCAGTGCATACGCTGGAGGCTGGTGGGGGCGTGAGGGCCAGTTGGTTTAGGGAACAGATTACCATGCAACCGGGAATGCTCTTAGGAGAGAAAGGGGAGTTATTAATAAACACAATGTGACAAAGGTCCATGGAGGGCCACCAAGGCCACCTGGTACAGGTGAAAAGGAGAATTAAAAAAGAGAGACTGACCACAGCTCTGCAACCTCAGGTAATCAGAAATTCCACTATGACTCTGATTTCATAGAAAATCAGGTATGGGTCTCTCGCCTTTTGGGGGGAGGAGGGCTGCCTGGCACACCAATCATTTCCTTCCTAAAAAACAAAAAAAGAAAATTACCCTAATGCACTGGAACATAGCCTGACATTAGACCCAAATGTGAGAACACAAACCCTGTCTACTACCTGACCTGATGGATCCTGATCCTTCAGGCCTCCGCGACACTTCAGAAACTAAGATCTGGGCTGATCAACAGCGACTGCTAAACCCAGGCAAGGAAATCCATTTGTCTGTAGATGCTTGGGGATGTGCACTTGTTAAGGAATTGAAGGACAGGAAAGAGCATTTCTGGACACAGTAAAACACAAGGTCATTTGCAGCACCAGGCGCTGCATGAAGCCCTTCCCAGATGGCACCTGCTCCTCACGCAGTCTGAAATGTGACTCCCCCTCCTGGCCCTGCCAAGGCTGCTTTGCAAGTGACTTTCCACATCTGAAAATGCTGAATCAGTCAACCCCACCCACTTCTTACTCGCTCTGTTGCTTTGGGCAAGAAAATTAACCTCTCTGAACCTCATTTTCCTCAGCTGGAGGCAGAGAAAGTGGCCGCCCAGGCAAGGCCTTTGGAGACTTGAGTCCTGGTCATGGCAGCTGTGTGCCTTGTCTTGGAGCTTTTCCTACATTCTAATTATCGCAGCGGGTCCTGCAGCCTGAACTACTGGGCTGAGCAGAGAGGAATGCTGCCTCTGACTTCAGAGAGAGCAAGAGGTCCAGTTTTCAAAAACCCCAACCCCTCACTGAGCTGGGATGTTTCTCAGAAATGTGAAAATGGGGATGATCTGCTGAGCCCAGGGGAAGAAAACACAGAGGATCGGAGAACGCAGGGAAGGCAGGAGCAAGGAGGCAGAGAGGTCTGGGGAAGTGAGCACTCGTGGAGGAAGTGTGGCCCAGACTTTCCACCCTGCTCACCAGCTCCCCAGAACGGCGGGACCCACAGGGCCAGGCTGAGCAGGGTGGCCTGTTACGGGCCCAACTCCCAGGACAAACACCTGGCAGAGTGATCCTCACACTCTCAGGTCCCAGTTCACCTCTTCCCTCCTTGAAATTCTTGCCAGGAACTGGATCTGAACATCTGAGAGAGGCACACTGGCTTCTTCAGTGCAACCCTGAGTGTGTGACTTCCACTGTCTGGACTCCTGTTTTTCACCTGTCACCAACTGCTCAAAGTACAACTCCCCAAGAGTGGCAGCCTTCGAGACAGAGAAACAACTGGCTTTGGGATCCTCTGAAGCTGGCCAGTCAGAGCTCAGTCTTACCAACAGCACCCTCACGGGCCTCCTCTGCCACCATCTGACGTTCTGTCTCCACGGCCACCTGCTTGCTCTGCCCCACCTTCATAAAAAAAGCCAATTCCCAGAAACCAAAGGCAATTAATTCCCTCTCTGATCCGGAGACGACTGCTCTGTGGGATCCCTTCCAGCTGCACCGCGTCCTTCCTGGAAGGGACTCTCAGAAAATATGCCTCCTCCTTACAAGAAGGGATCCTCTGGAGGATCAAGATCAGTGGAGATGAGACAGCTTTAGGGAATTTTCCTTGAAAAGACTTCAAGTTACTTTCTAGGCAGCTCCCAGCAGAAAGAACCAAAGCCCATAAGGGAGAGGCAGCAGGGGCAGACGGAGGAAGAGGAGGAGGAGGAGGAGACAGCCTATTTTGACATCTCAAAGGGGTTAATTTTCTCTTTAAAAACAAATAATCACTATGCCTGGGATGACAGGCACGGTGGCACACACCTGTAATCCCAGCAGCTCAGGAGGCTGAGGCAGGAGGATCACAAGTTCAAAGCCAGACTCAGCAACTTAGCAAGATACCCTGTCTCAAAACAAAATATATAAAGGGCTGGTTCAGCACCATAGGGTTCAATCCCTGGTACCAAAATGACAACGATGAAGATGGTGATAAAAAACAAGTCCTACACTGATATTCTGAAGGGGGAAAGGAAAAAGGATTTTGTGTTTGCTCGAACAAATTTTCTCAACTATTAACACTAGATGCCCTAAGGACTGCATGGAGTTTCCCGAAAGTAAAACAGTATGGGAAATTTGCATGTAGACAGAAAAAAGAAAATGCGGAGCGGGTACCTGAGTCATCTCATATTCTGAGAGCACAGCAGCTTACGCCGGATAGCCGCCTCCCAGACACACCCCGCCTGGCACGGGGGAAGTCACCAAGACAAGAGCAGTGATTATACTGGGAACACCCGAACTGCTTGTCCCGGGACAGGACATGCTCTCCTCCTCCGTATTAATCCATAAGTTTGCATTCTGAAGGGTTTATGGGAATTGGCTGCACATCTGAAGAGTTTTAGGAATTGTACCTGAGCCCAAAAAACATGAGGGAAAGCAGGGGAAGGATTCATCACAGGCAGGTCGAGTACAGGGTCAGGATCCTTGGCGACTTTGGTCTGCTAGAGCACAAATTAGTACAACAATACCAAGAAGCTCTGATACCCAAAAGCCCGTGGCACCGAGTGCAGCCTGAGCACCCTAAAGACCTGCGACTGCCTCGGTGGCTTAAACTCTCACAATCCCGACAGCCACTAGGGCAAGATCAAGGGCTGGTTTCTTCTGAGGCCTCTACACCTGGCTTGCAGCAAACTTCTCTCTGCGTCTTCATATCGTCTTGCCTCTGAACCTCTGTATCCAAATTTCCTGTTCTTATGAGGACATCCGTCCCACTGGATCAGGACCCACTCTGATTTACTCTTTGAAGACCCTGTTGTCTAAAGCTGATCAGGTTCTGAAGTGCTGGAGGTGAGGATTTCAACACACATTTCTGGAGGTCATAATTCCACCATTACAATTCAGATGCAAGAAGAGCTCTGCTGGAGAAACAGAGACTCCTTGGAGCCCAACTCCAAAACTGAGAGGCAGAAAAGATCCCGTTTGGGGCAGGAGGGCTTAGAGGTGCATCCTGAAGCAAGAGTGGCCTTCCTGGTTTGCTCCACAGGAGGCAGCTCTTCAACTGTGGTTTACGACAGGTCCCAAAATCAGTTCGGTGGGTCTGACCATGATCAGCATTTTATTTAATGAAATCAAATGGAAAATACCAGTGCATTGTAGCAGTCGATTCACAAAATAAGTTTTGTTTTTTGAAACTTTTGTTTTCATTAAAATACATACACATTAGCGACACAGGGTGGCACACACCTGTAATCCCAGCAACTAGGGAGGCTGAGGCAGGAGGATCACAAGTACAAGGCCAGCCTCAGCAACTTAGCAAGTCCCAAAGCAACTTAGCTGGACCTTGTCTCAAAATAAAATGTAATAAAAGGGGAAGGTGGGGAAGTTGCTCAGTGGTTAAGCATCCCTGGGTTCAATCCCAGATACGAAAAAAAAAAAAACACACACACACACATATACATTAAAATGGGGGGTGGAGCAAGAATAAATATAGGTGCCTGGGGTCATCATAAAAAATTGGTTAAACAAGAGCAAAGCATTTAAAACCTGGCTCCTGGCTTCCCTCTGCTAAAGCCAGAATGATTTTTTCTGCTGCTGGGTAGCTCATGCTGAAAGGCAGAGGACTACGGAGATTCAGCGTGGCAACTCGAGATCCGCAAAGCCTGCATTCAAATCCTTGTTAGCTGCGTGACCTCAGAAAGTGTCTCAACCTAACTCAATTTCTTCACCTTTGCACAGGAGATGACAAAGTAGCACCTCCAGAACTGTCGGGAGGGTAGATGAGGTAGCATAAAGCACATGGTAAGGGCTGCGCAGTGTTTGCTATTGATGGCCACCATCCCTGAAGCTGTCCCAGGTCCCACTTTGCCCAGGGCCAGCCACCCCCTCTCACAGTCCCAGCCCCTGGCCTCTGCTGGCCGGGAGGGAAGGCTGACTGACCACTGGTGCCCCTGGCTTTGACCAAGTTCTTTAAAAAGATCTTCAATGTCTAGGGATCAAACCCTCCAGACCAGAGGTATCCACAGGACTTTCTATGACGATGGAGCCACTCTTGACCTAAAGGAAGGGAGGAAGCGAATTCGGGTTTCTTTTCCCCGTAATTAGCATCCCCTCCACCAGAGGGAAAGCAGATGGCCCAATCGCAATTAGCTGAAAAGGCAGCGGGGCTGTCTGAGTTGTTCAGTCAAGCACGGTACCCACGCTGCTGCTGCATGCTGGGACCAAAGCAGGCACTGGGGACAAACAGCAATGAGCACTCAGGAAAGACACCAGCTGCAGGGAGCTGGCAGTCAAGGAGGCCCATGGCTAACCCAGCCTTCCCAGCAGACACCCCCACAGGGCACCCAGGAGAGGCTCAGAAATGCTTATGCGGGGTCTCCTACCAGAACATCAGCCCCTTAGAACAGGGCCTGGGCTCGCTGTCCTCTTCGTCCCCAGCACCTTTAACCCATAGCGAGTATCGCAATGCAGCAGAATGCAAGGACCCTTGGCTAGGCTACCGACCTGGCTGTGAAGCTCTCCCATCACAGGCTGCATGACCTTGGGACATACAGGACCTATCCCCTAGGTGTGTTGTTAGGGTTAAACAACCTAGTATCCATAAGGCACTAAGGTGCTCCCGCCTACAGTAAGCTGCTCAACAACCGAGTTTAAAAACCACAGAAAGCACCTGACGTACAGCAGCTCCACATTCTGGAACAATGGGCTCAAAGCTGGTGAATGGACTGGTTTTCAGCAGCAGAGCCGAGAGGTGGGAACTCTGGACAGGAGGAGCAGGAGCCAAGGAACAGAGACTGCAAACGATGGGCACAGCAGGGAAGGGCATTGCGGCAGGAATGGTGCGTAACTGGGAAGGGAGGAATGCTAAGCTGGGCCCAGGTCAAGAGAACACCAAGCACCACACACGAGGTCATCGTCATCGAAGCCCTGGAGCAGCCAGGGGACGCACAGCTGGGCTTCACAGAGACTGTGTGCGGGGCTGGAATCAGGAATTACTGAGCACCTCCAATAAGACACGGCATGGACCAATGTCCCTGTCACTGACCACTCACCTCCCTGCACTCAGGTGACAAGGAGGTACACACGCTGCTTACCAGGAGCAGTGGTAGCACTCCTGGGAGGGGACATGCCCACCAGCAGAGCTGAAAGGGGCCATTTCCTCCACGTTGCTTGGCTGTGGAACTACTTTCCAGAAGCTCTCCTGGGGATGGAGCAATACCAACTTATAATTTTCAATGCATTTCCACAGAGAGTGGCCCAGGTCTGGGCACGAATTAAACTTGCCTTTGCAGCCTTTTTTTTTTTTTTTTTTAAATAGAGCTTCGTTTCTAGTGGACAGTTACAAACAGGTCACTTATCTACTCACCACAAATGCATATGACACACCGCACTACTTGCATATTATTTCCCCGGTTACTTGCCCTGCTTGACTGAAGGTAGACAAGAAAAATATGGAACTTCATTATATTGTCCTTAAAATATAATCTTGGAAAATGCCATGAGTAAATTTGAGTTTTCTAACTTGCAGAGGAGCACACCAAAGCCCAGAGTGGCCATGCAACTTGTCCAAGATCACGCAGCTAATAAGTACAGGACCACAGACTAGAACCTGGGTGTTTAGCTGGCTCCAGTGTGTCACTCTGTAATATCCAGCTTCTCATTTGCTCCTAAGAGACTGGCATCAGCAATTCCAAATTCAAGAAACTCAGATCAAGACAAAAATTTTTACTAAGTGTGTCCAGTGTAAGATAGATACTCAGCTAGGTACTAGGAAATAAAGATGCAGAAAACACTGTTTCCTGCCCTTAAAGAGTGCTATAATTTGGATCTGAAATGTCCCCAAAAGGCCCTTGGGTTAAAGGGCTCAGCCCTGGTGCTATTGGGAGGTGCTGAAGCCTAGAAGGAGGAAGTTAGCCCGCTGGGGCCCTGACTCCTTCCTGTCTCTTTGCTGCCCAGCCACCCTGAGGGGAGCCCATTCTCCACCACATGTCCCCATCATGATGTGCTGCCTCGTCACAGGCCCAAGGACTCCGAAATGAAATTCTGAAACCATGTGCCAAAATAAACCGAGCCTCTTTTTGTCTCAGGTATTTTGTTGCAATGATGGAGAACTGACCAAAACAAGGAGTGAATGATTCAGTTTAAAAAATCACAAATAAAAAACTTAAACAAGACTTAGTCACTTGAGGCAATAGAAAGACAGGATAAAGAGAGAATTTTGTGGGGCTGGAGCGGTGGCTCAGCGGTTATGGTGCTTGCCTGGCATACTCAGATATACGGGTTCAAACCCCAGCACCATGTACACAACGAAGTGTTGGAGCAATGACAGCCACATGAAAAGCTAAATAAAATTGATTCTGCCTTTCTCTCACTGTCCCTCTTTAAAAAAAAAAGTGAATTTTGCAATGATCTTCATTGTTACCACTTGTCAAGCACCTAATATCCTAATATACATCAGGCACCTGTATATACTCTCCCAGATGACATTAAGAATGCATTATTTGTCCTCAGCCCTAAAAAAAAAAAAAAAAAAAAAGAATGCATTATCTGGGCGCTGGCTCGGTGGTTACAGTGCTTGCCTAGCATGAGGGAGGACATGGGTTCAAACCCTAGCACCCTGTATACAGCTAAGTGTCAGCAACAAAAGCCATGTGAAAAAACTCAATAAAAATTGATTCTCTCTCTATCTCTCTTTAAAAACAAAATAAAATAAAAAATAAAAAGGCTGAGAATGTGGCTCAGTGGTTAAGCACCCCTGGGTTCAATCCCCGGTACAAAAATAAAATAAAATAAATAAAATAAAATAAAATAAGTGGTTACTAAAAGGATCAAAGGATTCGGTGTATCTAAGATTCCTAACAAACAGCAACCCCCCTTGCCCCACTGGCACGTGCTGGGCACCCACAAGGATGACCATGTCCCATTGTGGTAATGGTTTTCATGATCTGAGATCAGCAAGTCCTCTGAAAGGCAGCTAGACAGGGGTAGGGGCAAGGGCACTTAAGAAAAATGGAAATACACCCAGAAATGTTTTTGACCTTTGGGAAACTGGTAAATCGGTGATCCTTGGTTTTTCGAGTCCATCAAAAATTCCAAGAGAGGGGGCTGGAGCAGTGGCTGGGCGGTTATGGCCCTTGCCTGGCATGCACAAGTACACAGGTTCAAACCCCAGCACCCATGTACACAATAAGTGTCAGACCAACAAAAGCCATGTGAAAACACTCAATAAAAATTGATTCTCTATCTCTCTCTCTCTCTCTCTTTCTCTCTTAAAAAAAAAAAATTCCAAGAGAATATTTTACAAACATTGATGCCACTAGGCACACACCTGTAATCCCAGCATCTCAGAAGGCTGAGGCAGAAGGATTGCAAAGCCTACATATTCACTTCCTAGCTCTTTCCAGGAAATGTTTGCTAATCCATGTTCTACACATCTGGGATAGAGCTGTGAGTAGAAGAGAAAACAGTCCCTATAAATAAATGAGCACAGCTGTGTTCCAACTAAATGTCATTTACAAAACCAGGCAGAAGGCTGGATTGGACTGCAGGTCTGCTCTGCCAACCTCTGATTAAAACATCTAGAACACAGCAAGCACTCAAGAATATCTATAGCCAGGAGCAGCGCACATGCCTATAATCTAAGCAACTTGGGAGGCCAAGGCAGGAGGATTCCAAGCTCAAGGTCAGCCTCAGAAATATAGCAAAACCCTGTCCCAAAAGAAAAAATAAAAAAGGCTGGAGGGCTGAAGCAGTGGCTCAGCAGTAGAGCACTTGCCTGGCATGCACAAGGGCCTTTCAACGTGTGGCCTGGGGATGATAGATGAATTAGCTATCAAAATGCAGATTCCCAGGACAGAGAGACCAGACTCAATCCCCAGCACTACATTCACAACTTAGTGGAGGAAAAACAAAAACCTGATGAAAAAATAAATAAAACTGACTCTTTTTCTCTTTGGAAAAAAAAAAGGCGGGGAGGTGCGGGCAGTGCTGGGGATGTAGTTCAGTGGAAGCACCACCGAAGAACTTAGTTAAAACACTACGTTGTGGTCAGATCGGAAGTGGAATATTACATCCGTCCTAGATGCCACGTTAATATAAAGTCATTACTAAACTGAAGAGCATTCTGTTCAACCACACGGATGAGGGTGTGGAAACCCTGCCATCCAAGGGCAGCACAGGAACTGGAAACATCGCTCTTCAAGACAAGACTATACGAGGCCATGACAGCTGTCAGAATACCAGAAAGGCCAGCATATGAAGGACAAAGGTTTAAAAAAAGCATAGGAACTGCCCAAAAAGAAAACCATGGCTTATCTGTCATAATCCTGGCATCTTAACCTGGGGCCCTACAGTCAACCGAGGAATTTCCCCATCGCCCAGTCTGCCCAGTCTGCAAGGGATTTGGTACTGAGTGTGGGCTGGACGCGCTCCCCCTTTGACCTAGCACAGGTTGAGCAACCCTGTGCTAT
>PVKS010047335.1:0-12865 GCA_004027875.1 Aplodontia rufa | reverse complement strand
GTAAACAGTACCCACTGCAAAGGGCCTCGTGAAGGTTAAATAAGTTACATTTTTATTAGGTTCTAAATATAATTCCCTATACATTATAAGAGCTTAACTTTTGTTTACTATCATTTTCTGGGACAGTTTTGTGAAATGCAGACTAATACACCCCAAACCAGCGTTCTGAGATGTAGTTCCCTTTCCATTTCAACTCATGTCCTCTTGGTCTGTGCCCATGTATATTATTCGTCATTATTTATACCAAGCATTTATATTCAGGTACTACATGCCCCTGGTTGAATAAAAACTCAAGATGGGTTTATAACAAAAAGCAACCGCATTCAGCCCCATCTCCACACCTGAAATCCCACTTGTTGGAAATCACCAGTTTAAGTCATTTTCCTCTTTTTACTTCTCTGATGGTTAGTGCCATAGCTCTTGCATTTCAAATTCACCACTGTAACCCATTTATCTCCTTTTACATAAATTGTCCTTGTTGTATGTTTTTCCATCTCTTCTTTTCAGAACTCTAGTTATTTTATCCCCGTCTTATAACCAAGGAAGGAACACAGAGGAAAAGAATCTACTTCCTCATGACCACGTCCAAGAGAGCAGTGTTCTAAAAAGCTGAACACAGCCCCAGTCCCTGGAAGGTTAGAGGGTTATTCACTTATCTCTTTAAGTAATGACTTTTGAAAAAGTTCACAGTATTCTGCACGATAAAGATTTATAAGAATACACTAAATATCTTAGTGCCCACCTCACACAAAAGTTAGAAGTCTCCATCAGCAATGACTAGGTTTCTTTGACAATAACATCTTTTTCCTTCGCAAACTTTTTGCTTAACACCCCCCACCCCCCACTGAGGACCCAACTCGGGGGCCCTGAGTGTGCTAGGCAAGCGCTCTGCCACTTAACTAAATCCCCAACCCCCTAACACTTTTTTTTAAAGCTGTGCGTCTATACGTAGCCTGTTAAAATAAAGCATGAACTTCATTTCTTCCATCTGCCACATTTGTTCTTTGATGCAATTATTCCCAAAATGCAGCACTGACTGCACCTTGTTTACTAAACTGCTTTCCTAAATGACAATGTATTTGAAATAGATGCCTCCCACACACTCGGAGTTACTCAGAGACTGGAGGATGACTTGAAGAGTTTGCAGGGAGAAATTTTTGTTCAGACTGTAGAAGATACAGGTGAGAAGCATTAGAGAATGAGTTAATTACCAGCATAAAGTCATCCAATGAGATTCCCCTGTTTACCGAACACAGGCCAAGGGAAGAGAAAGACGCTTAATTTGGTTTGCGAACCAAACCTTTTTCTCGCGCACAGAATTTTTTCTATAACAATCCTTTGCTGAGGACTCTCAGTAAAGAGCACACCAAATAGAAAGCCTTTACTTGGAGACAGTCAAAATAGAGGGATAAACTGTTCGCTGTACTTTTTGCCTCTTCAGCCACCTGTTTAGACAACTGCTTTTGCGACATGGTCTCACTTTCCCTCTAATTTTAGAAAGTCTGACAGAGGAAAAATGGCCCATTTTATACCCACGAGAAAACAGAATGAGAAATAATGATGCAATTGTCTATTTGAACATTTTTTAAGCTTTTTAAAACTCTCTGTAGTAGGGTTCTCCAGAGAGCTACCAGGATACACACGTAGAGAGAGAAGAGATATTTTGGGGGGGATTGGCTCACGTGATTATGAAGTCCCCCAACATCTGAATGCGCTCCTGGGATGGATAGAAAGGCTCCGTCCAAGTGGGGTGAAGGGGACGTCCATGGGTGTAACTTCTCGAGCCAAAGTCCGCGAAGGCTGGAGCTCCGGCATCCGTGCGCAGAGGACAAGCGCTCAGCTGCAGCAGAGAGACTGCCTTAGCGCTCCTCTGCTTTATCCTCCTCGCGGGCCAATTGGGTGGTGCCCACTCACGTTGAGGGCGGGTCTCCCCCTCGCCCTCACAGACACACCTGGAAATAATGCTTTAAGCGTTCTGTAGCCGCTCCTCAAGGCAGCTGCACCTGAAATCAGCCATCAAGCGCTCGGGTTGGAATCCCCGGAGAATTCTAGGACACAACGGGGTAGGCATCATTGCTACATTTTGTAGACAGGGAAAAAGACCAGAGTGTGACATGCCCAAGTCACTTGAGTGAGCAATTGAACCCAATCTAGACCCAATTCTCTTTAAGCTTTACAATATTGGGCCAGAAATAAAGTTCTAGCGAACACTGGGGGGGGGGTATTTTTCACTTTTAAACATAATTAAGCAAGCAGCATTCCCTCTCCTTTCTAGTTAGCCAACTGTATACCTTGCTTCTAATTTTCCTCTCTTTTATAATACATCATATCTCATCTAATTTTCCGTACTTGATTCACTTACAGAATTTAGAGCAGGGTCTGGTTCTCTTATGTCTACTTATACATTGTTCTGTATTGCTTATCTAGATATGCATATAATTTTCATCATTACAAATTATAGTAAATACTTGGAGGATACCTGATACATACCTGTAACAGGAACTTGGCTCGATAGTTAAGAACATTGGTTTTCAGGTTGTCAAACCTAGAATCAAATCTCGTTCATGTTTATACATGGATGGTATACATGGAAGCTTATTTCAGGATCTTCATTGTTAACTGATTGAACAACACCTATAGTAGACTTCTGATATTTGTTTATTTGACCTTCTATCATACAATGAAAGTTCTAGTGGTGCACAAATCTTGAATCTGGTTCCTTAGACCTTATTTTGGGCAATATAATCCAGGACTGGCCAAGAGCTCTCCATCTACCTGGTTCTGGTACTTGATTAAAGGTAAACATCTGAGCTAAATTATGCCAATCAATCACTGTTCTTTCTTGGGATTTCACAGGGAAGCAAGCATGTTTGCCTCTATGGCTGCAGGCAGCAATCAATTCTGCTGTAGAGGAAAATGTGCTAGTGCAGGGGAGCCTGAAGCCTGAGCAAAGAAAGACAGGGGAGGCAAAGTGAGATAGCTGGCACTATTCATGCCACATTCACATAGACTGACCTGCCCTTCCCAGTACACAGAGGCTGTTACTGGTGCTGCTGTTTCTGTTGTTGTAATAAAAAGTCTCTTTTCCTTTTTTGGGTTTTTTTTTCCCCCTTGAGACAAGATCTTGCTATGTTGCCCATGCTGGTCCCCAACTCCTGGGCTCAAGAGGAGGTGGTGACATTCTGTCCTCCAGCTGACTGGGCGCTGCTGTCCTTATTGAATTGGGTTTTTCTTGTCTGCAATTGAAAAAGTCATGACTGATAGACTACCTCCTGGAGCTGTGATAAGAATTAAATGAGGCAATACATATAAGGTGCTTAAGCCCAAGCCAGGCACATACTAAACCCTGGATGAGTGTTAACTATTGAAATGATGGTAATGACAATGGTACAGGTGAAGCAAATGAGGCCTTGTAAAAATCTATCATCCTTCAAAGCCTCCATTACAGCGTGGTAATGAAGTAGACACCAACTGCGTCTTGAAATCGTGCCTCCCTGAGACTGTAAAAACGTTCTTAGGTTAAAACTAAAAGAGAGATTTGAATGCTTTAATTTAAATATGCCTTTCTGTTATCATTCCCCAGTGTCTCACAGCTATTTTCATTGTTTCTCTTCATTATTAATTATTAAAAGTCACAACTCAGGCTCAGATTGGAGAGAAATAATCCAGTTCCTGTTTGGTCATTTTATCTTTGGAGAAATAAAAGCAATTTGGCTTTTTATCAAGAGGGACTATGACTGGATAGTGTTGATGGCAGCTGACAATCATGTGAATTTGGAATTTACTTGAGAGTGAGGATCCAACAGAGTGAGGATCCAACAGAGTTCAGGGATGGGGTACATGGAGCTATGAAACAAATTCGAAGACAATGGCAGATCAAATGCCCATATTCCTGATTAGAAATGAGGCACAGGGGCTGGAGCGGTGACTGGCATGCATGAGGACACAGTTTCAAACTCCAGCACCACATACATAACAAAGTGTCAGACCAACGAAAGCCAAATGAAAAACTAAATAAAATTGATTGTCTTTCTCTCTCACTGTCCATCTCTTCTTAAAAAAAAAAAAAAGTCTTAGATGAGGAAAACTGTTAGAAAAGTTTGAAATCATTTGAGAGCTGTGATTAAAATCATAGGTTAATACCTCTTAATCATGATTATTAATTAGCATTTTCATCAAGTGTATCTGTGTTACCCATCATAATTCTGTACTGATTCTTGAACCCTCTAGTATGGGAGTATATTTTCAGCTGTCATGTGAATTTGCATTGCATTTTCAGGAGCTGAGCTTAGTATACATAATTTTAGTAAAGACCATAAGCAAAAAAGTCCAATTCATCCCTGTTCCCAGAAACTGGTCAAAATCACTCATTGATAATAAAGTCTGAAAGTCAGACACTGTCAGCCTGTTGTTACTTTATTTGCTTTCCCTCTTTCCTTCCTTTTAGGAGTAATCTCCCATAATCTTCATAAGTGGGTGTCAATCAAGGGGTATACTCTGCTGGAAGACTGTGAAGGTGGTCAGCAAAAGCAAGGCAGAGGGTTTTTTTGGTACCAAGAATTGAACCCACGGGGCACTTAACCACTGAGCAACATCCCCAGTGATTTTTTGTTTGGGGGGTTTGTTTGTTTTAGTTTTTGAGACAGGCTCTTGTTAAGTTGCTGAAGCTGGCCTTGAACTTGTGATCTTCCTGCAGAGGCTACTTTAAAAGACTAGATTTGAATGCTAGGTAAGGAAGAGCTGCTTTTCTTACAAGATCAAAGCTAGGAGGATCG
Organism: Aplodontia rufa; assembly: GCA_004027875.1. Taxonomy (NCBI): domain Eukaryota; kingdom Metazoa; phylum Chordata; class Mammalia; order Rodentia; family Aplodontiidae; genus Aplodontia; species Aplodontia rufa. The sequence goes on along the minus strand of PVKS010047335.1, from coordinate 8,090 downwards.
TATAAGACAGAATCTTACTCTTTTATACCAAAGGGGGAGTCTAACAGAAAATAAAACTATCCAGAGAAAGAGTACACACCAGTGAATATAAATTGATCCCCAGACCCATTTGTACTGAAATTTGAAGTCAGAGCCAGTAATGTACTTTTTTCCCCCCTAAAAAACAAATTTTGAGTTGGTTTTCTGTCACTTGCAGATAAAAATTCTAGAGCTAATTGCTGTGATTTAAATATAGTTTGAATTTCCCCCAGGGCTTTATCTGTTGAAATTTAATCCCATTATGAAGTTTTCAGGAGGAAACTATATAACTTTGGTGTTTAGAGGTAGAACCTTTGAAATGTGAATCATTAGGGCAAAGCCCTCAAGATTGAACCCTGGTAGACTGAATCCTGGTGTAAAATGAGGGACAGAGACCAGACAGACACAATTACTTACAGCATTCCCTGGGATGCCCCGTGCTGCCTCAGGGCTCCAGCAAGAAACACCATTACTATTGCAAGCCTCCGAAACTGTGAGTTAAATAAACCTGCTTTGCTCTAACTCACCCAGCCTGTGGTATTGTGATTAGGGACAGAAAATAGACTGATTCACTAATATATTATACTTTCTTTCTTGGTATTTGGCATTTTTATTCTTGTTTCTTATGAAGTATGAAGCCAGTTGCTCTTCTAAGTATTAGTTAATCTAAAATGGTTCACACTTGGATGAAAACATAGCCAGCTGAGTGTGGAGGGGTGTGCACGTGCGTGTGTTTAAGCATTAATCATCCTTTAATCAGAAAACCCTGCATGGCCTAACCCAAATGGCTTAACTGCTCTGAATTGTAAGTCTTCTGCATTACCAAATATAGGTACAAATACATATATTTATGGGTGTGTTCAGGTGAATAGATCAGGTGTCTTCACAAAATACAGTTATCACTTAAAATACAGATATCACTCAATCACTCAGTGTCTATGGGGGGTTGACTCTAGGACTCTCCCAGGATATCATAAAAATGCTATGTATTTCATATAATATATAGCATTTTCATATAAACTAAGCAACCCTCCCATATACTATAAATCATCTCTAGATTACCTATAATAGCAAATACAATGCCTACACATCACTCCATTTGCATGGATCCTTCATAGTATTCAGCACACAGCAGATTTAAATTTTGCTTTTTAGAACTTTCTGAAAAAGAAGAAATAAGAAAATAGAACATTCTGGAATTTTTTTCAAATATTTTCAATCAAAGGTTGATTGAATCTATGGATGGGGAACTTGGAGTATGGAGGGCAAACTACAAATGGATATATAATATTTTTAGAAACTGCATGGAAGCATATTCTTAAATAATTCAGTAAACATTGACCACTCCACATTTCTAAATACCTGGATCATTTCACAATATATGTTGATTATGGTTCATGATTGTGATCTGAAGCAATGCAAAGAAGTGGTAGAGATGTCCACATACATTTGTTCTACCACAGGGGACCTGCCCCAGGGTGGAAAGTGTAAGTGAGGTAGAAATTTAGAGATACAGAAAGAACACTGAGACTAAAATGGTCGCTCATAACCCGTCAGAATACAGAACAAGTAACTCATCAGCAGTGCTGCCTGCATTCTTGTTCCCACATCCTTGCCCAAAGCTTGCCAAATGGTTGATGAAAAAGCAAAAATAAATAAAAATAAACAAAAAAAAACTACAAGGCATTTGGGAAACTACTCTTTAGCAGGCATGCTTTTTTAGAGACTTTGGCAACTAGGAAATGACCCTCGCCTCATCCATTACAATAGTAAGACTTACACTCCTGGGTGGAAAATTAAGACACTGATGAGACATGCTATGTAAGAAATAGCATGATTAGAACATGCAAGGGCACCGTGCAATTGCAAGGAAAACTGGCTCTCCTGGAGTTGAAACCACCTGTCCTGGGTGGTCTACAGAATCCACTGTCTCTAGAAGGAATAAATAGGGAGAATGCCAGGCAGACTGGCACAATTAGGATGTCAGATCAAGAACATAGTAATGGGCTCTAGCTCACTATTTGGGGTACACTTGCAACCCTAGGTGCTGGCATAGTTCCACAGATGAAGAGTTTCCCTCTAATGACCCAAACAGCATTGCTATCCAGTTTAGATGGGTAATGCTTGCAGCTGAAATTTGTTGATTTAAATGAACAGATGTGACTTTGCTTCCTTTCTGAGTTAACGGACTGCTTGGCACAACCAAGGGTGTCATTTGCAATTTCTGTAGTTTTTGGCTTGGGTCATCAGTAATACATGAATGATAATCATGTATTATGGCATCACCACAGGTGCGTACTGAAGACCATTGGGTGGCCACAATACCCATGCCTCATCCCAGCCTGAACACCAGGAATTTATGACACCCTAAGTCAGGAATTAAATGCACATATTTGATATATCCTTCTACTAAAGGTTCAAAGCATGAAAAAAGAGAGAAATCAACTGTCAGGTGTAGGTTAAGTTCAGGCATCCACAAAGGAACTCATTTCTTCTCATCTTTGTCAACACTTGTTTATTTTCAGACTATTCAATACCAACCTGACACCTGAGAGTTGTTTAAGGGCTCTGGAAAGGCAAGGGTGCACCCACCCTTTCAGTCTGAGGCTGGGCAAGCAGGCAATGACTGAGGAAGGAAGCAGGAGGGAGGCACCTGGATAGAGAAGTTGGGATTATCTTCACCTCAGGGCTCAGATCCCCAGGAGGAGAGAAGGACAAATGTCAAGCAAACCCTCACTAAATATAGGCACAAGCCACAGTATTGATCTATTTCTATTTGGTGACTGTGATTACTTTGACCTTTCCTCCTGTGCTTGTCAATCTTTACTGAGGGTCTAGTGCATGCCCATACTGTGATGCAGATCATTGATACCAAAACAGGAAGCAGAGACATTGCCTGTCCTCGTAGGCCTAGGGTACATTAAAATTAACCCTTAGGTTGGACCAATAGCAAACCTACACTGATTTGACCCATGTGATATTTTAATTCTTTGCCAACATAAATATAAAAAAAAATCAGATTAAAAAATCAGAATTCCATTCTCTCCTTTAAAATGGAAGTACCTGACCTTAGGCTGTCCTTCCTGTGACCTTAACAAGCCGAGTCTGAGTGACAGCTGTCCCTGGAGCTTGCCTTCTTCCTCCTTATCACCTGTTGAGTTGACAGCAGCTTGGCTCAAATTGTTAGGTCAAAATGACAGCACGAAAGACAGCATTAATAAGATAACAGACTCCAACTGGCTTTCAAATCCATCCAAGTCAGAACTATGCTAATACCCTTTCTGAAGGCTTGCACTTCACACTACCCACTACTTTAGCAAGTACTAGGGGGCAGGGGCAGGAATCACATCAGAATTTATGTACCAATAAAATGGAGTTATGATCGGGAGAGTGAAAGAAGAAAGCCCTGCTAAGACATCATGCAAAATTGGTTTGTTATTCATAGTGTTACCCTGGATTCCTAGTTTGCTGCGTTTTTAATCCCCCTGCCTCAGGTCTGTTGGTGAAAGGGGAAGTTCCTGCAAGCAAAAGACTGCACAATTTTTGTCAAGACAGATGCTAGGCAATAATAAAGATTAAGGTTCATTTTCGCAAACACAAACAAAACTTTATAAGAAGCTAAATTCTCTCTGTTGGACTTAAGAGATTCCCCATCCCTCCTTTTCCTTAAAGCATTTACTTTTGAAAACTTGGCAATTGTGAGTCTTTGAAAGGGAATAGATCCTCTTGAAAACTAGATAGGACTTTTGTCAGCTTTGTGACTCAGTAATACCTTACTCAAGGACCAGGGAAATGTAAGCAATGAGGGAGATAACAACCCCATCTCCCAGCTTTTGTGGGAGGACAGAGCCTAAGTTAGGTGGGCACCTTGCCCCAAGTTGCAAAACTACCTTCTGTTACAAAGATATGAGAATTTTGTTTCTCCTCTCCAATTGCCAGGGAACTCTAGGATGAGCTATGAGTGACAAGTGATGCTGTCCAGGCCTCTTACTTGATGTCTAGTCACTGTTTATGCTGACAGCAAGTGCAATGAATTGCATCTTCCTAGTTTAACAGAAGAGTGCAATCCTCTCTGCCTTTGCAAGTTGTTAGTGTTCACCTGTGAGGCACACCCCATCCTGGTTTATGCTTATTCAGTGATAAAACTGTTCTCTCTCTCTACCACTTTTGTAGAGAGGATTTCCAGTTTAACAGAAGTTTGGGTTATTAATTTTTATATACACACACATGCAATGTTACATATGTGTGTGTTTGTGAGTGTGTGTGTCTATTTTTTTTCTAGTGCTATCAATGGAACCCAGGGTCTCACACATGCTAAGCAAATGCTCTACCATTAAGCATCCCAGTCTGTGGCTTCTATTGTTTTTGTTGTTTGTTTGCTTGTTGGTTTTTGGTACGAGGGATTGAACCCAGGGGTTACCACTGAACCTCATTCCCAGCCCTTTTTACATTTTTATTTTGAGACAGGGTCTTACTAAGTTGCTTAGGGCCTCACTAGGTTGCTGAGGCTGGCTTTGAATTTGTGACCCTCCTGCCTCAGCCTCCTGAGTCACTGGGATTATAGGCATGTGCCACCCGGCCAAAGGGTTCTATTTCAATAAGATTTTCCAAGCTTCTCCTTGGTTACTTTCAATTCCTTCAGAAAACAGGAATTATCTTCTTTTCAAGGCCCAATTATTCAACTCTTTCTTGGATTCAGATATTTCTTATTTAATGCATTGAATATTTGTTACTTAAAAGCAAAATAGCCCAATGTGTATCCCTTAGTTTCTACTAGGATTTATACTCGGTTCCGAGGACTTCACGATGGGAACTCTGTTCTTTTGCATAAATGATATGTAAATGAAATTTCTGATAATTTTTAGAAAATATTAGCAATTTAGAGATATTTTTGATGACTTTAATATACATGCAAGTAACTTTTACTCTTTGTGTTTGGTTTATTATATCTTTTTCAGCAGTCTTCAATATTGTATCTCATACAGTTTAATCATTTAGGACTTTTCTCTTCATTCCATATCTTTTGATTTCGAATCAATGGATTTCTTAAGTACCTTGGACTAGAAGTCCCCATTTTCTTAAGGTTTTTCTAGAAAGGTAAAATGAGTCACAAAGAGCCCCTAACAGAACTGTGCCAGCTCCTGTCTGCCACCTAGCACAGAGTGAGTTTGAACTCCCATCCACTGAGTTCCACAGTGTGAAGCAATTCCAGTGTGGACCCATAGTACTGGGCTCTACTCTGTTTTAGAAAATTATTTCACTCTGGGAATTAAAACCACAGATCCCAGCTCACTGGCAAACATCTGCTGCTCATTGATAATACCATCTGGTATTTTAACTCCTCTCCCTATTGTAGAAGCTTCATGTAGCTGCCTCACCAAAATTAATTATTCTTTGACAACTTGATTTCTGGAAGCACCAGCCAAATAAGGCAGCTTCGCTGAAAGCTCCTAATTCAATGCTTTGCCTGTGCTTGAAAGGACATTCCTGTGCTGTCACCTGGTCTTGGTCTGAAGTATTTCAGGCCATTATATTTGGGGAAGAGAAGAGAGGAAGGAATGCATACTAATGCCCCCAGCAAATGGCTTGGGGGAAAAAATATGTTTATCTCCATTTCACAAGCTCATGAGCATGCATGGCTTAATTTGAATAATTTATTTAGAGGGATGATTATGATAACACAGCCTGAGCTGCATCTGTCTTAGGAATTTAAGGAGTGCTTGCAAGGGTAGTAATTGTTTTTAATATAGCCATACCCTTCACCTCATTCAATTAGTCGCTCCTTCAATTATCCATCTCATCATTCAAATTGCAGCAGCACCACGAAGTTCCAGCACTGTGGGAGCAGCTCAATCCAAGTGGCACAATGAAATGAACGCTGGATGGGGTCACTAACTAGCCAAGTGATGTTCAGCAAGTCACTTTGTCACTCTGGACCTGTTTTCCCATTGGTAAATATGTTCCCTAAATCATCACACCCAGGTTGCTGTGATGCTCAAATGAGATGACAAAGGCAAGACACAGCGCACTCAGTAATAATAGCTACACATTACGATTTCATCCACTTACCTTTTACTTACAGAACATAGTCTGATGACATCAGAAAGACTCATTGTTGCAACTCAGGGGCAAAATGAGTTACCTGTAAGATTTTGTGGCTTTGACTATTTGTTTTAGGGACACATTGTCTCATCCTGGCTCATCTGCCATAAATTTTTACACACCAAATTCTCCATTGATAATATTCCGATTTTTTTTCAACATTTGGCTGCACAATTATTTGGCACAGTGGACAGAGACACTGGAAACAACGTGAGGAGCAGGAAGGTATTCTTTACTACTGTGTCAGAGCAGCAAGGACCTACTTACATCCTTTTTGGCTCTTGCTCCTTGGTGACTCATTAGATTTCCCTGAGGCTGGATAAATATACCAATGCCCAGGCCTCAGATGAACAGAATATCTGATGGCATGGCCCATGCATCTGTATTTTTTAAGTGCATCAATTGACTCAAATATGCAGTAAGAAATGGTAATGAGTCCTTTAGAGGATAGATCAGCAGCTCTGAATCCAGACACTCGACTCTGCCATTCTGCTGACCATGAGACCTTAGGCTGAGATCTCTGAATCTCAGTTTATGAAGTTTAAAACGGGAGGAGGGAATTGACAACATTCAGAGTCACAAGGTTATAAGATCAATTACATAAACTGTCCAACCTAGTAGAAGCTCAGTGGATGATAATTATCCATTCTCTATTATCTACTACTTTGCATTCATTCCCTGACTTTGATTATGTGTTTACATGTATACATATTTGTGCATACCTAGATTATAAACTCTTTAAGGATAGAGACTGTGGTTTATGTTTCTGCTAAACCTACAGCTCCCAGCACAGTGCTGAGCATAGAGTAAGTGGGTACCAAATGCCTATAACAACTATTTCTGATTGATATATTGACAGAAATGAGATTCAAAATCATTTTCAGCTCTGTTAAGTATATTTTAAAGCATCAAAACGTCACTCCAGAAGACTGACCACAGCTTTTGATAAGATTCCAAGTATTCACTCCTCTGAGTCAGAGTCATGGTAAACAGTTTCCATAATCAAGCTATGAACCTGTTAGCTTTAGATACTGCATTTAGAAAAGAGTCATTTCGCGGCAAGGCTTTTCATTTGATATAGGACAACAGGAAGGAAGCTGCGTACAAACTGTGGATGAACAGCCTGGTTTCCCCTTCTGAAAGAACTAATGCAGGTGTCATATTCTAGAAATCAGCCATTGGAAAGATACCAGTGTTGGTTCAGGTATATGGGTACGTGAACCTAGGAACTACATGGAATTGTGAAGGAAGAGTGGATAGGGATGTTGGAAATAATATGAGGAACAGGAAGTTATACATTACTACTACATCTGAGCAGCACGGAGTTACTTACATCCTTTCTGGTTCTAGCTCAGGTCAGTCTTGGAAGTGGAGCAGAGCAGTCGGTGGGGCCAGCTAAGATGAGGGTGCAGAAAGCTAGGCAGAGGGGCCGCATTCTTCCTCACCTAGACGTGCTATATCACACTGCGTAAGCATCCTTGCTTCTCTTCACCCTCGGTTGGGCATTAGGCAACAGCACGTTAGCAGCCTGCAGTAGTCTGTGTGGTCAGCATATTTAGTCTGCAAAGTATTTGCATAATTCACAGTGTAACCTAAGAGGTGCTTCTCTAACAGAATTTAGCAGCTTTACCATTTTCTTTGCCATCTGATTGCCCTGTGTGATTTTGAGCTTGCAAAATCTGAATTGAACCTGTTAATAGTCACAGAGGCCAACCAGTGTCTCTTATCAAGTATTGGAGCTGCTCTTCTTTTTCTTGCACATTCCAAGCTTCGATCCAATGGCCTAGTATTCCTCCCTGCTACACAAAGGTAATGGCAATTCAAACCTGCGAGGAAACATAGATGTGTTCTTATTGTGAATCATCAGTTTTAGAACACCCAATGTTGCTGAGATATGTGCCTGAAGGTGTGGTCAAGGCTGGAGGTCCCGGGAATCATACAGAAGCATGCTCTTGGGAGAAGTCAAGCAA
>PVKS010047334.1:0-12872 GCA_004027875.1 Aplodontia rufa | reverse complement strand
GATACAAAAGCTTTGGTACATATATACTATGGAATACTACTCGGCCATAAGGGAGCATGATATGATGTCTTTTGAAATCAAATGGATGGAGATGGATAGAATTATGCTTAGTGAAGTCTCCCAATCTCAGAGACTCAAGGGTCGAATGGTTTCTCTCATCTGTTGATGCTATCATAGTTGGGGAAGCAGTAGGGCTAACAGCTAACCTAGCAAAACTGCAAATTGAATGACTGTCTGAACATTAGGGGGATGGCTCTATAAGATTCGTTTTTTTTTTTTTAAAGTAAGGAATGACATGAAAGACTTTTGAAGTTTCCAACCAGACAAACTTGGATTTGAATCCTGGTTCTCCCACTATCACCACAAGCACCTGATCTTGTTACCTAATCCAGAAAGTGGATAGAACAGGTAGCATGAAAGGTCAACTGAGGGTGGAGGGTTAAATGAGATAATGCACATTAAGGGACATGCCATCTAATACCACTCATGTTACTTTATGTTTTTCCCCCATTCTTTAGTTCCCTACCTTTATGGTACACATTTCTTGTTAGAGAGTATTTAAAACAATATGTCACGAAACACATCTCATTTTCACTCATCCAACATACCAAACGTGTCAATAGTTAATGGAAATTATTTGTCTCATGACTTCTTCAAAAATGCCTTACAAAAAGTAACAAAGTATATAGATTCCAGCCAGAGAACCTGCTCTTAAAAGAGAACTTCTAAAGCCAGGCTACCTCTCAATGTTCTCAGTTTTAAAAGTGAAGTTTAAAATGCCTCCAAGGAACTGGCAAGAAGAGCAGGGACCATCAAAGACAACGCTAAACTTGAGGTCAAATGGAAGGTCAACATAATGCACACAAAATAAAGTACATTCAACCATGATACCCCAAAAATGATGTCTAAAAGGGTCTTACTTGGACAAGAAAACCCACAGAGATAGTAATTCATAAGTTAAAAGATTGCACGAACAATAATATAGAATGAAAACAACCAAGAAAACACAGTAAGACTCCCCAGGATATAAGCATTATATTATCATAAAAGCATTTCTCTTGGGGAGTCAGAACTAGGAGATGAATGTTATATGCTAAGCCTTAAAAACAAGCAAAAAGTCCCAATTGTTCCATTCCCACTAAGATTTATTACATCTCTACTACCCCCTAAGCTGGTTCTCAAGCTACCTAAGTCAACTAAGAACAAGACAATGGACAATCTTCTAAAGAGACAGCCTATTTGGGTTCATAAGAAAAGTAATTATAGTGGAAAAAATAACTTCAGCCATCCTTCATTAATTTAGTTGCAGTTCAGATATTTTGCTCTTAAGATTTCAAGATTCCTGCCTGATTACAGGTATCTCTGCAGGCCACAGAATATGAACTAAACTCAAATTCTGTGTGAAGCTGTTTATCAGACATTTAAAAACAATTTGATAAGAGAAAGTAATAAAATATTTTGTATGTTTGCACTCCTTTGATTGCTAATGAAACTGAACATTTATCACATTTTAGCACCACCTGAATATGTATATGTATATGTGCATATTTGGTGAAATATCTGCACATACTTTATTAAAATGCTATGTTGTATTTTTTATATTGAATTGTGAACGTGTTATTTAAAAATAGTGATATCCTTTATCATACATTCTGTATAACATTCTATAGTTCTATATATACAAATATTCTGAAAAACATGTGTGAAGAAAAGAACTTTTGATAGGTGACTTTTGATGATTAATATGTCTTTAATGGAAGTCCTTTGATAACAACCTACAAGAATTAAGAAATTAATGGGCAATTATGAAAAGAACTGCCCTAAGAGAAACTACACAGAACTTTCTCTGGCTCTCTTTTTATTTTTTAAAATCTTGAGATAATTGAAGAGTCACATATAGTTATAAGAAATCACACAGAGAGCTTGAGGGTCCTTTACCCAGTTTTCCCCAATGGTAACAATATCACAACCAGGATACTGATACTAATACAGTCAAGATACCCAAAAATTCCATCACAAAAAATTTCCATGTTCCCCTTCCAACAGCCACACCGAGATTCCTTCCAGCCTTCCCTCTTCTTAATCCCTGATGACTTCACATCTGCACTAACCTGCTCTCCTTTTTAAAATGTGACTTCTCAACAATTTTATATTAATTGATGATATCATACACAACCTTTGGGGATTGGCTTTGTCTACTCATACTACTTCCCTGGAGAGTCACCCAGGTTGCTGTGTGTACCATGGGGTGAATGTCACACCAGTTACACTGCACTGAGGCATCTACCTTTACAACTGCAGGCTTAGGTCATTGCTGAAGTTGTTCAAGCTTTAAACATTAAACCATATAAGTCAAACAACTATCTTTCCACAGAGGGTGGGTACCATAAAAAGTCTCCAGGCTATCTCTCCTACTTTTCCAGTAGCTTCCCATCTCCCTGAGACTATTCTGACTCATCACCTGCTTAGAAATCCCACCCCATAGAACACTATTTGATAGAACCTACTGGAGGGGAGGTAAAACTTTGCCTCTATGCTCTTACAATCTTGGCTGGGCCCAACAACTAAACTCACACTGGATTGATTAGCAGGAGAAAAGTATATAAGTTTTGTGTGGCATGAGGGCCCTCATAAGGAAACAAAGGCTCAAAGAAAATGCTTTCATATTAGCTTGAACAAAGACAGGTAATTGTGCAAAAGCAATTAAATTACGTGGGGATAAGATAAGAATTATTTTAATAAGGTCTGTTTGTACAGAATTCTCTTGACCAGGACTCCCCATCAAAGAATGTTTTCTTTGTCCTGGTACAAGGAAGTCATTTTCCACATTAGTTTTATCTCCTATTAGGAAGAAAGAGAGAAATTAGAATGCCCTTCTTTCATCTGCTGTTATTCAAGTTCAAAATAATCCTTATACCAAAAGTGTCATATTTTGAGATGTATATTCTGCCATCCTTCACTACTTAAGCTGAACAAATGCATACCTATGTTCCACATGTCACTCCTATGACATTCCCAGCAGAAATATGTACATGTGAGCCAAAAAATCTACAATAAATTTCATATAAGCATTATTTACAGTAGCTCCAAACTGAAAATATCCTAAATGTCCATCAAAAGTATAATGTATAGATGAACTGTCATATGTCAAATGCAGTAGAATATTTTACAGTAGTAAACCAGATTTAGCTGCTGTTTATAGGATAAGCAATGGTATAGATTCCTATCACAAACACATTGACTGATTTAAGTCAGTGAAAAAAGAATACATACTGAATGATTCCATTTACATGAAGTCCAAAAATTATTCAGATAATTTTACCACTTTGGAGGTAGCAAGTGGAAGGAGATAGTAGGGAGATTTCTAGGTGGGTTGTAATGTTCAAATTCTTGATCTGAAGGGAAGTTGCATGTTATGTTCACTATATGACACTGAACAAATGATTTCTGAATGTTTTTGTAATTCTATTAAATCTAATATAGCAGCTTGCATGGCCTTTAAAATTATGAGAAAGATTAAAGTGATAGTAATTATGATAATGGCAATGGTGATGATGATGGAGTCCTTTTCTTGCACAAAAGTTCAATCCTGTTTAGGGCATTAGGATTCAGAGGACAGGTTTTAGTAAAAAGCTCACCAGGGGGCTAGAGTAGTGGCTCAGAAGTTACAGCGCTTCCCCGGCAAGCGCAAGTACACAGGTTCAAACCCTAGCACCACGTACACAACTAAGTGTCAGAGCAACGAAACAATGAAAATCATGTGTAAAACTCAATAAAAATTGATTCTCTTTCTCTTTCACTGTCTTTCTCTCTTTAAAACAAAACAAAACACTTATTAGGCAAGATCTCTAACCCCAGTCTGGAGACTTGGACGATTCAACTTCTTTCTGACAATGACTAGAAGGGATGCTGTTGGTACTACCTGGATAAGCAAATAGTAATGTTCTAGGAAGAGCAGAGTTTTCTGAGGTTTCCATCATTCTGAGTGAAATAAATCCTGTATCTGATACATTAATGCTTGAACTGCTTTGAAAAAGGGATTAATGACTCAGTTAAGATGGCAGTCCATTCAGTTATCCTACAAATATTTATGAAGTATGTTCTCGATGCCAGGCATTGTTACATGTGGCAAAGCAATGGTAAACAAGAGAGGCACAAGGCCTGTCCTCAAATAGGGTCACACTCTACCAAGGAATGCAGACAAATAAAACCAAACAATTAAACGTACAAATGGTAACACGGGAGTCTATAGCAAGAGTCAGGGAACTGATCCAGGGCTCTCTGCCAACTATAGAGAGCAGTCTTGGCATCCCAGATAAGTGGGAGGGAATACAAGGAAAGACAGCACAGATGACCGTTCCAGAAGGCAGCAGCAAGAGCAGCCCCTACAGATAGACTAAACAGCTCTGGAACACTGAGAACAGGACCATGGCAACAAAGGGACCGTGCCAGTTGACCCACACAGGTGGGCATTCTGACAACTCTTTTTGAAACACCAAAGTTTATGCCATAAGGGAAAAAATAATTTGGACAACAGTATATATGGTATTACTATGTTGTTTCTGGAACATCTGAGTCCTTGATCACCAGAAAACGTGCAGCAATTTCCTGTGCTGACTAGTGGACAGATGAGCCTGGCAGGCTGCACAGCCATAGTAAGATCCACATTTAATAGCATGGTTGGCCCCAGAGTGAAATATCCCCATCAGTGCATCTGATGTAGAATCCCCCACTGCACTATAATGATATCCTGTGTCCCATTAATAATAAAGATGAAACAACAGTTTGTTCCACTATTATAGTGACTCAGGAATTATCTATTGCATCTCACTATGTGCTAAGCCCTGGGTGAAGTTCTAGGAAGAACTGTGAAGGTATATAAGCAAAGATGCTAGCAGCAAGCAACAAAACAAGGTGGAAAAAATGCATGCACTTGGGAGCCCAATTATCTGAGGTTTAAATATTGGCTCTACTTCTTACTAACTCAGTTTCCATGGGTCAGTTATTAATTCCTCTGAGGCTCATTTTCCTTTCCTAAAATATAATGATAAAACACTACCCCTAAAGTGTTCCAAACCTTTAAGTGAGATAATGCAGACAAAGTTCCCAGGAAAGTTCTATCCATAGTTTAGTGGTTCAGAAGGAGCTGACCCTCCAGGATATATCTTAATCCTCTTCTGCATGCCAACTCCCTCTTTCACTAGGATTTGCTAGCTCATCAGGGATACTATGGTTTGGCAGTCATTCACATTCCCTGCTCCTTGGCCATCTATTATGTAGAGTCCAAACTTCCCACTGAATTACAGACCCATATCCTGGTTTAGGACCACTTGAGCAGGAAATTACAGGGTCCAGACACCCTGACCATGGTCCAGACAGGAGGGCTGGAGGGACAAAAATCCCACAGAATCTTTACCCTGTGGGGAACCATCATCACTCCAAAGGAGGAATAGATTTGGGGTCCCTGAAATACTGGTCTAGGCAGGGGATATTCTTGATCAGGTCTAAGGACAACATGGTTTGCAAGTGCTACATGAATATAAGACTTTTTGAAAATAGCCTTTCTACTGGACTATTTCATTTGCTGCATTTACACAGCAATCTTCCTCCAGAAGCTACCCTACTCCAACAGCTACTTGATAGCTCTAGGAATGCTACTGAAGCTCCTTCTTTCTCTTGCTTTGAAATTTACTCTGAATCTCTAACAAGTCTAAGGCATTGAGGTCCATTCTTATTGGTGTGTACATTCACAGTAGTCTTTGGATACAAAAAATAAAATAAAATCTTACCTAAACTTTATTTGTTATGCTTGCTAGTAGTCAGTGTGTGGATTTAAATATTTCAACAGTGTTTAAGTATACTTTGTATTATGATAATGTTTGAGGTCAGAAAAGTTCTAGACATCTCCTCTATGCTTAAGTGCAAGAAAGAGACTTCATGAAATTTCAAGAAAACACTAACATCATCAAAAGGCTAATAAAGATATTAGCTATTTTTATAGCCATAGCCCCCATAATTGTGCAAAAATATATTCATTCAGATTAACAACAACAAAAATATTAAGCAGTCAAATCAGTAGCCATATATAGATACAGCTCTGAGTCATTTAAACAAAAGAGACCTCATGCTGCTAAGAAGATATGTGATTCATTAAATAGTCAGAAGGAGAAAGGTAAAAATGCCTAATGCAGAAGTCAAGGGGTAGCAGACACTGAGTTCAGAAATTATAACCCATGTTCTGTGACAGGGAAACTAGGGTCCAGGGCCCTGTCATTCTAGAGGCCTGTGCACAGCTTAGTGTGACCTGCCCCAGAGAAACTTGGCTGTAAGGTCAGGGCAGTGAGCTAGTGGCCTGCTCAAAAGGAAAGGATGACCTTCTCCAGGGTTTCTTCATTATACTGATCTCTGGCCAACAGTCCACTCATCCCTACTCCCATTTGGGATATGACTCGCTCTCCTCACTGATTCACTCTTGGGCTCATCTGTAAAATACAGATGCTAACCTGCTAAAATGTCCCCAGGGCTCAAAGCTGAAAATATATGAAAGATGAATAACTGCACGTGGGGCTCCAAGGACTAATGCTGTAAAACTGTCATCATTTCCCACCAAACGTTATTTTGCCCACTCACTTGATGTGCATCTGTAGCCCGTTCACACTGCATGTAGCTGTGGACAGAAAATGCCGCAGTTCAAAGTGGGCACAGTGGGTCTGAAAGAGGCTTCTGTTGTACTGTTCTCTCTCCCTGGGCTCAGCTCTGAACCTTGTCACCCTAACATATGGATGCTGAACAAGCCCAAGTGAAGAGGCAGAAGGTTGCAAATATGGGTTCCAACTCATAAATCGTGGTTGACTTAGTAGCATGTGGCCTCAGGAAAGTATTATTTAAGAATCCAGAATGCCAAAAGCATTTACTCTCTCTCTCTCTCTCGCTCTCTCTCTCTCTCTCTGTTTCCTCTAAACAACCAACCAAAGGAATGCTCTGATTGAATTATTTAATTATTTTATGTGCTTATACAAATAAGGCATAATGAATACCTCAATTATATATAATTAGAATGCACCAATAAAAAGTAATTTTTAAAAAAAGGAGAGTCTATTCTAGATGAAAAGGACTTTAGGGCAACAAAGTCCTTTATTCTCTCCCAGGAGCCTTTCCAAGCAGTTGAAACGCTAGTCAGGAGAGCTGCATGTTCTTAGCACAACCAACGCAGCCCTTTCAGCCATTTGCTCTTCTCCTGGGCACTTAGAAGATGAGGGTGCTCTGCCCCCACCCTGGAAAGCTCTCATTAATAAGGGATAGTACTTAATTAATTATCATTCTTCCCATTTCCTTTACTTTTCTTGAGCAGAGAATATTTGAGTAATTCTTTCTATAAGAACTCATAGAACTAAAAGGAATGAAAAGAATAGAAAGAGCATGGTCTCTATCTTTAAATAAGCTTCAAATATAGCTACGGAGAGAAATAACATAAAAACTATAAATAACAATACAAAACCAACTGGAAGTAAGCTCTGAAATGTGACATTCAAACAAGTGCCACAAACACTGATGTGGGAGACGTTACTGTGGGGAGTGCCACGGGGTGAGAGGGGGCCCTCAAAGGAGCTGGTATTTGAGTGGAGGAGGAGAAGGTCCCAGTAGTGTCCTGACCTTCTTTGTGCAGCAGACTCTTGTAAGCCTGCTGTTTTCTCACAATGTTTAAAAATATGTAACATAAAATACATTGGATTAAAGCGGAAACCAATTACAGCCATTTCTCATATAATGCCTTCTTTGAAAACATTAATGTGTTCCAATGAAATTCGTATACGTAAGAAAAATTTGGACATAACACAGATTTCATGTTTATTCATGCAACAATCCATCACAAGAAACACTAGGTGAATGAAAAATATGGTGCCCTCTGAACCCAGCCACATAGGAAAATGCATAATGTGCAAACATACCTCAACCTTCTACCAGGGTCGCTGTGAGCTGCGGGCATCCATACCTGCTGGGGATGCTTCCATCTAATGAAATAACTCTAAGAACTCAGAAATCCAAACCATTGCCAAAAAACTTCAGGTCTTTTTCCAACATGAGGTACCATATTTATTGTAATACATATATAATGTATATTTCTTAACCATCTAATATATAATCTTGTATACCTGTGCTACCACCTGTATCAGATTCCTATCTTTTTATGATATAACTGA
Organism: Aplodontia rufa; assembly: GCA_004027875.1. Taxonomy (NCBI): domain Eukaryota; kingdom Metazoa; phylum Chordata; class Mammalia; order Rodentia; family Aplodontiidae; genus Aplodontia; species Aplodontia rufa. The sequence continues at coordinate 4,671 of PVKS010047334.1, read as the reverse complement.
CAAAGCTTTTGAGTATTATGCCCCTAACTCCTTTTTTTCCCCCATGATTCCTGTAATTTTTGTTATGTTATTTTGTATAGCCAGGGATTTTTAGAAACTTGTATGTGCAATATAGCAGAACTGATTGTATATTTTAAATATTTTTAAAACAGATTTATGAAGAAGTAATATATATGGTTAGTCACTAACAAAGTAAATTACAAGACCTCATATCTGGCAAAATAAACTATCATAATTTCAAGAGAGGTAAGCCTAAATGATACACAGAGGTATCTATAACCATAACGTCACATAAGAATAATATGACTTGTATTGGTGACAGTCAGAAGCAGCATCTACTATACTTCTGTGGTTTTTTCATGTACAGTGAGGACTAGAGAAAATTCTGAATTTCAGTTAGGCATTGACACTAATAATATAATTTTCTCTGCTCCAGTTTCATCGATACCCTGAATTCTATTCAACCTCCATGTAAGGACCCCTGTTACAGACAGAGAAGAGGATGCACAGCAAGTCCATGATAGAAAGTGAAGTGAGTGAGCTCATGATACAATAGGAATTGTATAGCTGGAGCCAATAATTTATGATGGAGAAGAGAACAGGGAATGGGTAGAGAGGAGAGACCACATGGACATATAGAATGGATTACTATCAAGCCCAGATAAGATTTCCTCTTGGTTTTTACATGTTTAGGAGCATTACACCTCCAGGATCCCCCTTCAGTCCTAGTCATGGAGCTGAATCCTAAATCACTGATTCTTTTTCATATCAATCAACACAGGGCCTTTGCTGGGATGAGGAGAGATGGTCGCTCCTTCCTGATATGCTGTTTTGGATATGCCCCCCAAGTTCATTTGTTGGAAACTTGATCCCCAATGCAAGCAGTGTGGGAAAATGGGCCTGTAAAAGGCAACTTGGTCACAAGGATAGAACCTCCAGTGGATCAATGTCATTATCATGGGGGGGGGGGCAGGTTCATTATCATGAGAGGTTGTTATAAAGGGAGTTCTCCCCTTTGTGTTCTCTCCATTGCACATGCTCACCTGCTCTTTCACCTTCTGCCATGTTGTGATGCAGTGTAAAGACCCTTGCCAGATGCTGCCACTCTGTTCATGGCCTTCTCAGCCTCCATGAAAGTGACCCAAATCAACTTCCTAGTTTCTGTCTCATCTTCATCAACTTCCTGGTCTCTGTCTGGTCTTTCATTATAGCAATAGAAACCAAACTCAGATAATATGAGTTTCCTGCATTCTCCTTATTCCTCAAGTATAATATAATGGAACTATCACTCTGAATTTCTCTATTGGTTGATTGTCATTCCCAATTTTGTCTTCTTGAGGAGATGGTATATAAACAAGTTCTGTATCCATTATGAAAAGACAAATGCTTAGAGGGAGAGTCCCAATTGATTAATAATGCCCTATTGATAGGTGCTTTTGATCTGATAACAACTAATCCTGGCCTAATTCCCAAAAATTATAATCTCCAAATTTGAGAAGTTGAAAACATTAACTTGCTCATCTTGCTGAGTTGTGGAAGGGTGGTAGAATAATTATTGTAAATCTTAGGTAAAGTTCACCATGGAAAGGCAGAGGGTAACTCTCTAAGCACCAAGAGTTCTGATTCCTCACCTATTCTGACTCTCTGCCTAGCTATTTCACCAGGTTTACATAAGATCTGGCCTCTAGATCCCCATTTGAAGAGCTCTGGATCTCCATCCCATCGTGGGTACACTTCCTATTTAAGAAAATACATGACCATCACTGTCAAACTGCTACCTCACAGAAATGTTCTGCCAATTGAGCTAACGGGGTATAAGAACTCTGAAGGGGGGAACTTGGTTCTCTTGCAAACAAAATATCCTCCCTGCTTTTGTTCCCAGTGATTCTGCAACTTCTAAATAAGCATATAAAGAGAAAAGGAGGGAATAATTGGATTCAAAATTCCCTATACCCATTCATATTAGAGCTGTTTGGCTTTTATTTGCTTTCTATTGTGCATTTCACATAACTTTTAAAAATTAAAAGTTTGGAAACAACTGAACACAATGACCTTCTAGTCCCAGTCCTCTAGAGTACCACAGATCAAAGACCTGATCTAGGAGCATGAACAGAACAGTCAAACACCTGTATGCAACATGATACGAGAAATCTAAGATGCCTACCCCAAATCGTCTCCTTTACACGCTCTTTGCAATCTTCATATTCTTTATGCTGTCAAAGACAAAGCCAGATAGAAAATGGCAAGGGCAGATCTCAGTCAGTAATGGACTACTGCAGTAGCAAAAGGGGTCAAGGGTGAATTTAACTGAAATTTAGTTTGTGCAGGTGTGACTGGGTTATTAAAAGGAGAGTGAGAGAGTGGAGGTGCTCAACAGAGTCAGGGAGGTGAAACATTATAAAGGGTTGGTCAGCTCAAATGTGGTCAGACTGCATGATAATTTAGACTATTCATATGCTGCCAATTATGGCAGCTAAGATTCTATCAACCCACAGTAGCCCTTTTTCTCTTGATGATAAAAAGAATGGCTCTCAGTTCCTTAGGAAAGATACTCCTGAGTTACAGGAGATGCATATACATCTCAAAGGTTACAGAGAAGGTATTCACAATTATCAACCCTTTTGAGTTCTAAGAAAGAGTGGTTAGAGGCCTATCCTCAGGTGTTGGCTGAACAAAGAGTGAATCCTCCTAGCAGCCTTAGGCTTCCTTAGGCAGACTTCTTACGTGAGGCTTGGGCCATCCTAGGGATGCAGACTTGAGCTGCTGAAAACTGCTAGTTTCATTAAAGTGTTTTAATGTGGGGAAGGGAGCAGTTGAAATCATTTATGTTCAGAATCTATCATTTTTATAGGACAAGTTGAGGCCTGGTTAGAGTACAATCAGGAGGAGGATATTTGTTGATACCCAGAAGCCAAAGAAGCTATCTGTAAATCATTAACCAATGGCATTAATACATCAACTCATCTTAAACCATTATTCCTTCAGCATCAAACAGCTTGACTACTTGGGCACTGAGTTAGGGCTCTAGGGATGAAGATGCACCCAGGGCAGGAGTGCTTTATAGAGCAAGGAAGGGAAGGAAGAAGCACAGACACAAGGTGCCACCACACAGACCAAACATGCCCTCGCTTCCAAGTAACTGTCCTGCCATGATTGCTTTAAAGCAGAAAGGTAAAACTCTTCTGTAGTTAAGTAATATAAATAACGGACTTGCCAAAAGCTTTTTCAAAATTTATTCTTTTTTTGTAGAATAGGAAGAACCTACTTGAAAGCTTCTTTTTTTGGCTTTTCTTAGCAAGAGGTCCATTCCAATCATGAAAAGATAAACTAGAGGTTTGTCCTTTTAGTTATTACCAACTTGAATGCAGATAATGTTAATAAATGGATTTTTGCTGCATGCATTCTGAATTTGCTTCGATAGCCAGGAAATTTTCATTTTCTTAAGGGTGGGACTCTAGCATATATGATACCATTTCCATAGAGCACGTCATCTGTTCTAGGGTGCCTAATGGCTTCCTGAGTCGCACTCCTCCACAGTACAGTTTGGCAGCCAAAGGCCTTGATAGAATCTTACACTGTTTTACAAACTGAAACACCGAGAACCTTGGTGTCCAGAGCAGACTTGAAATAACCATGAAGAAGCAAGTAAATTTCTTATTTCATACAAATACCTTATTCCCTTGTTGTCCTTCAGGTTGTCCCAAAGTGTCTCAATGGTGAAATGATGCTACTGATGATCTGTGACATTTCCTTGCATCTCCTACCCTTCATTTCCTTCTCTGTCTGCCGATTTCACATAACCTTAATTATGATAGTTCCTACAATTGCAATACCCATCCAAGTTTGGGTTGCCAGACAAAATACAGCATTCCATAAACGTAATGAATAGTTTGTAGCGTAAGTATGCATTGTTTTAATTCTGGTGACTCTTTTCCTAGGCAACTATCTACCATCCTATTTTTCTCTCTTTCCAGATGAAGAAAACATTGCTCTAGAAAGTTGTGGAATGGTGTTTACTGCTTCAAATATAAATCAATAAATGAGTGGCTTCAAGGAACTAGGAGTGTGTTGACTGCAAGGAGGCATGAAAAGAATTTGAGGGGAGATTGAATTATTCTATATCTTATTTGACTGCATGCATCTGTCAAAACTTAAAGAATTCTGTACTAAAAAAGGTAGATTTAATTAACACCTAAGTAAATAAAACTTTTAAAAGTAGGCAATAAATATATACTACTCAATATCAGACAGTGCTCACATGTGCCAGATATCACTTAATTCCATCACCAGAGTAAATAAATGCTACCACAGTAGCTATTTCTTTTTTCTTTCTTTCATTCTCCTTAAACCCATAATTCCAACATTACATCCCTTTCTGCAAACAGCTTTATTCATTCATGCAATACATGTGTGATATTAACTGGGTCTGAAGAAACATAGGTAAAAATAGAGTCCTTATAAATCAGAGTCTCTCAATGGTGAGTGGACAAATACACATGAATTTAAAAAAAAAAAAAGAAAGGAAAACATGTAACAGGTAATTATGAGATGCACTAAACATAGGAAGAATAGGGGCTGGAGCAGTGGCTTGACAGTTACGGCGCTTGCCCAGCATGCACAAGGACACGTGTTCAAACCCCAGCACCCACGTACACAACTAAGTGTCAGAGT
>PVKS010047333.1:0-12866 GCA_004027875.1 Aplodontia rufa | reverse complement strand
CCCTCCCCCTCCTCCCTACATCCTTCTCTTCTTCCCTATGCCCTCCCCTCCTCCCCTCCCAGACCCCTGGAACCCCTATGAAGCAGCAGACTGAAGCTGGGTATAATTTAAAATACATTTATTTAGTACTTCCATTTTTTTCTGGTTCTGTTATACAAAGCTGTTAAATAAATACATTCTCCACAGTCACTCAGGTACACACCAACTCGCTAGAGATGAGGTAGAGAAATCAAAAGGCTCGCACAAGCCTCAACACAAGGATATGGCCCGGCCCTGGCATGTCCCACCCCCTCAGGGTCAGGTCCTGTACTATGGACACCAAGGCAGAGAAGAGCTGCTGGCTCTGCCCCAGCCCCAAGAGAAGTGTCAAATAAGAGGCTCCAGAAGGGAGCTTCTCCCTCCCAGCAAGGTGTTCCTGCAGAAGCAGAACGGTCACAGCCTTCTCAGTCTGCCTTACCTAAAACACCTTTCTGAATATTGAGGACATAGAGCTACATGTGGTACTTGATAAAAAAATATCCTACCCTTTGATGCCCCTTCCACAGACCCAAAGTAACGGTGCTGTTCTCGTGGGAAGTGGCCAGGCGTGGACATCTGGGAGGACGGGGTGCCCCTGCCCACCAGCCACCCTGCCCTTACGCCCAGGCATGGACACCTGGGAGGATGGGGCGCCCCTGCCCACTAGCCACCCTGCCCTTATGCCCAGGCATGGACACCTGGGAGGACAGGACACCCACCAGCCACTGTGCTCCTTGGGCTGCCTTACTAGGGCCCTCACATACCACCATGCACATTCATTCACTGGGATGGGGATAAGTCATCCGGTGGACTGTCATCTGAACCACAGAAGAATAAAGTGTTACTGACACCCTCTAAGGACCAGAGGCCCATGTCCACGTAAACAGGCTTTCTTTCCAAAACAGCTCCCTGTTGGCTTCCTGGACATCTGGGCTCTGAGGAGCCCATGCCTTGGCTCAGTAGTTCATACCTGTCTCCTCCCAGACCCCACCGCACACCAAGGCACCCAACCGAACAAGCCCAGTCTCTGGGAGCCCAAGAGCCTCTGCATGGTGCACCAAGGAGGTGGTACAACTCAAGTGGCTGCTGACCACACCAGCACAGCATGCTCAGCATGCATGCACACACACACACACACACACACACACACATCACACACACACACACCACGCACACGCTCAAACCAAACCAGGTCAGTGTCGGTCACCCCTACCCCATAAAACAATAGCATGGCCCCAAAGGGTGTTCCACTGCCAGATGCCAGCCAGAGACTCTCCACGTGCACCTGTCCCTGCTTGACCCTCACCCTAGTGGCACACAGCAAGCTACTCTCTCCATAGGATGAACCTTCAAAGAACTGGCCTTGCCTCTCTCACCATGCCCAGCCCCTGCCACCCCTAGTCCCAGAATCTGCAGGAGACCCACAGGGTACAGAGCTCAGCTACCCAGTGGCAGTGGCCCCTGGGCATGGTGGGGCTGGCTTCCAGAGGCCCTGGGAACTAGAGCCACACCCACTTGCTTCGTTTAACAACATCCTGATTTAGTGGTTTCAACAAAGAGCAAACAGGTCAGGAGGAAGCGTGGAGTGCAAGGACAGAGGAGCCCTCCCTGACCACCTCAGGGCAAGAGAGGGAAGAGTCACAGCCCGAGAGGAAGTGGGGGTGGAGGAAATAATTATTATATTAGTTAAATAATAATAATAATAATAATAATAACTTAAAGGTCGCTGATACTCCAAAGAGAAGTGCTCAGTGTCAGAGAGGGACAGCAGAGTCCTCCAAGCCTGGGTGCCTGAGCAGCAGGACCCTGGAGGTGGAGAGGGCTGCACACTCTCCTAGTGGTTTGGCTCTCTGAAGACAGTGCTGGTGCCAGGGTGCTGGGCCAGGCCTGTTCCCATGGCATCCATGTGGTCACAAAGGGGCACCTGCCCTCCAAGCCTCAGAGGGAGCCCGGAGGTGGGGAGGAGCAGTCAACAGACTATAGGGACTGATGTTGGGAATGGAGACAACTCAGAAAGCATTACTGCAATGCTCTCGGGTCGTGGGCCAGAAGCTCAGATCTAAGGCACAAGCACAGAGAGAAGCTGGCCCCCACTTCTGGACCTTCAAGAGGGGGAGACAGCTGACCCACACAGCCAACCCTGAGCCCCTGGGCTGAAGAATCAACTGTGTGCACTCAGTCCTTGCAGTTAAGAGTTGTTGGGCAATGTCTGCACCCCACACACAGGGCTGGCCAGGCTTGGTGGCTTGACTTTTGCAGGTGTAGACCTCCTCTTGCCACATGCATTGCCTGCATGCCACATGCAGGGCTGGCTGGGCCTGGGGGCTTAGCCCTTGCAAGTGTAGACCTCCTCTCACTGTGTGCATTGCCTACACCCACACAGCAGTGCTGGCCAAGCTTGGGGGCTTGGCTTTTGCAGATGTAGACCTCCTCTCGCCACGTGCATTGCCTGCACCCCACACGGCAAGGCTGGTTGGTCCTGGGGGACTCAGCTCTTGCAGGTGTAGACCTCCTCTCTTTGTGTGCATTGCCTGCACCCCACACAGCAAGGCTGGTTGGGCCTGGGGGATTCAGCTCTTGCAAGTGTAGATCTTACCGTGTACATTTTCTGCACCCCACACAGCAGGCTCAGCCCTTGCAAATGTAGATCTCCTCTGCCTGCACCCTGCATAGCAAGGCTGGCTGGGCCTGGGGACTCAGCCCTTGCAGGTGTAGACCTCCTCTTGCCATGTGCATTTTCTGCACCCCACACAGCAGGGCTGGCTGGGCCTGGGGCTCAGCCCTTGCAGGTGTAGACCTCCTCTTGCCATGTGCATTTTCTGCACCCCACACAGCAGGGCTGGCTGGGCCTGGGGCTCAGCCCTTGCAGGTGTAGACCTCCTCTCTCTGTGTGCACTGCCGGCACTCCACATAGCAACACCAGCGGACCTGGCACTGGCAGGGCCTTGTCACTACCCGACTCTGTGTGTTGTGGCCACGGCCACAGCAAATACTCTCACAGTTCTTTTCACGGTGGCACCTGCGGCCGGCTGTGCCTGGGGAGAAGCGGCCGGCCAGGCAGAAGCTGGGTGAGTCGTCCAGGTGCACAAGCTCCGGTGTGCGGGGCAGTGGGTCAGCACTGCCTGACCCTGAGGCCCGGCCCCGTGGTGGGGAGATGGCACCCGCCTCTCCAGTGGCCTCATTGGTGGTGCTGCCCACCTTAAGCGCCGTCTCATACTTGTGCTTCAGGTGCTTGCCCACCTCGTGGAAGGGGGCCAGCTGCCGCCAGCAAGTCCGCACTGTGCAGGAGCCTGACACGCCATGGCACTTGCAGGTGGTCTCCACCCCAGCCTTGATCACCTGCAGAAGGCAGTGGAGGCATGAGGAACACACCAGGCATCCCCGAGACCCAGAGAGGCTGGACTGACCATCCACCCACTGCTGGAATCCATAGCCCCCACCCAAAACAGACCCAGGCTTGTCTGGCAGGGGTCACCACCATCTACAGGACATGGAGCCTCCACTCCCTGGTCCCTCTCCCTCCAAGCCAGAGCCTGCTCAGGATAGAGATGGCATGGCTGCACCCTGGCCTCCAGGGTGGCCTCCCTAGCATCTCTGTAGCAGAGGCCCTCACCCTGCCAAGACACTTTTTCCGCCTGGATGTCTAGCCCTTCTGAGAGCAGACCCTCTGCCTATCAACAATCCTAACTCCACTGAAGTCTCCCACATCAGGTCTCAGCATGTCACTCACTGGACAGGCTGGACAAGGGTGACCTCACCCAGTGGTCTGCATCTGGGCTACCTAAGTACTGGGAACCATGTAAGCTCGGCCCTGAACCCCACCTGCTGTTATAGGTCAGCCTGCTGTGGGTGCAGACACTGCAGAAGGGCAGGGGTCCACACCTCTGAAAGCAACTTCCAAGAGGAAAGAGACTGCTACCCCCAGGGGGAGCTTCCAGGGCAGGCGGTGCACCTCTTCTCCCCTCAGACAGGAGCAGGCATGGCTGAGCACCAACCTTCCACATCTGGGAGGATGCCACAGCACCTGGGGGTGCTTCCCTCCCAGAACCTGGGCCCCCACCTGCTAGGATGGGCTGGTTCTCCATGGGATCTCGTGTCCCTGGGGCAGACGCAGGTGGGGAGAGGCCCTTTCCCAGGTGGGCCCTGAGCCAGGTCACTGAGCTCCCACCATGGCCCCAGGAGGGCAGGCTGGAGGCGGATTAGGAAATGCGGAAGACTATACCTAGTGATGCTTTGCTGAGAAACCTAGAGGATTTAATTAAAATGTGGCTGCCCCCAGTCCAGGGCTTTTTCACATTCTGACTTTTCATTAATAGCTCACAAAAGGGCGACTGGGGAGGGAGGGGTCAAGCACAAAAGGAAAAGAACAGCCTGGCCTTGGGGTTTAATCTGCTCTCCTGTTTCAGCCCTGCCGGGCAGCCCTGCTCAAGAAGGCAGGAGGCACCAGAGCACAAGGATTCTTTAGTAAGTGGTGATCAGAACTCCACCTTCTCAATAAAGAGCAGCTCAGGGCAGAGCCAGCTCCTGAGGCCCAGGTTGGGCTTGGAGCCAGCATCTGGTGGTCTGGGCTGCTCGGGGACTGGGGTCTGGGGTGCTGGGCTTTATCAGAGTTAGTTAGGGATCTACGCTCCCGCCCAGCAGTATGTCAGCAGGTTCTGGTGACAAGTGGCAGGAAGGACAGCCAGAAAGTCAGGTTCACCTGAGCCTGCAGCCCACAGTCCCCAAAAGAGCTTACTAGAAAACAGAAATTTCTTTTTCTGAAACTCAAGTCTTTTAATGGAGTCTGGGTACAGAAGGGCAGCAGAGACAGAATGGGGCAAACCTGACTTTCTGAGTTCTGTACTTACAAACCTCCCCCAGGACTCCCCATGCCACACACACCCCTTCTGTGGCTGTTCTCAGGCTGGTGACCAGACTGAGGCCTGCCCTAGCAGGAAGGGCACAGATGCCAACCCCCTGGTTAGACTGTCCAATCAAGGAATCCTTCCTGGCTCCTAGCAGGGGCACGCCAGAATGGCCTAATCCAGTTGGTTCTTCCCTGAGCACCAGGGGGCACCTCTAGTACACCATCTGTCCTGCAGGTGACAAGCCTGACCAGAAGTGGGTCACCTAGCACTGCACTATGAGAATCTGGGAGCCTCCCCCCAAGCCCCTCCCTTCCTGCCTCCATCCACCCACCTCCAACCCCATTCCCACACCCAGTCTCTTCCACGCACCTGGGCCCTGCCCACCCACCCCCACGTAGCCTGCACTCACTCAGTGCAAACCCTCTCCACCTGCCCTCCCCACCTGCCCTGTGCCCCCCTGCCCTGCTGTGCATCCCTCCCCTTCCCCCTGCCCCCCATCCCACCCCGCTTGCCTTCACACCCACGAGGTTGTTGTGGAAGTCCACTCGGGCCCGCAGATCCTTGCTGGACCGCCTGCCCAGGAATTCCTTCACGAACTTGCTGCTGTACTTGAGGTTGTCTCCGCAGCCACCCCACTGCCAGGCCTCGCGGTTCTCCAGGTCAGGCGCCTCGTCACACGTGCAGCGCTCCATGCGTCCCGCACTGCACGCCTTGGCCAGCGCATGTGTCAGACCGGCCGAGGAGATGGCATAGAGGAAGGCGGTTTCCTTGAAGCCTGCAGTCAGCAGGGGCAGGGCCATTTCACACATACAGCAGCCAAACTGCAACCAGGGGCTCTGAACAACATCCAACCCCCTTGCACAGGCAGGGTGAGTGGTGCTGCCTGGCTGGGGTGCCTGGGCACTCAGGGCAGGAGATGCAGGGCCACTGGGCCCAGCCTAGGCCTCAAGTCCCTGATTCCTCAGTTCATTTTTGGCAGTGCTGGGAGTGAAAGCCAGGGCCTTCTTGGGTTGCCTCACCAGGCGTCAACCACTGAGCTACAACCCCAGTACCTCAAGTCTTCAATTTTTAATTAAGGCTCTGGGGAGGCTCCAACACCTGTGCCCCAAGCGGAAGGAGAGAGGAGAGAAGAGGTTTGTCCTTGGGTGGAGGAGTCTGGGACACGTGGCGTGAGTCAAGAGCCCAGGGTTCAACCTTGGGACTTGTCAAAGACTGAGCAAAGCCATCCTGTACCACTAGGAGCCTCTGCAAGCATGTGAAATGGGGCGAGCAAAAGAGGAGGTGAGGGGCTGCCCTTCCCAGGCCCTGCTCACTCCCAGATACCGGGCCTTGGGTCACCTGGGACGCAGTCCAAAAGCAGATGCCTTAGGGGTGCACCCACAGCCTAGGGGTCCTACCTTTGCCATGGGCTCTTTGGCCTGGGGCCTGGGCACTCACCTCGCTTGAGCAGGCTGGCACGGTAGCGGCCCTCCAAGGTGCAGTTCCAGCGTTCAAAGCGAAACTGGTACTGGCACTCCAGCGCACTCATGCTCACTGCCTCCACCAGCGTCTCAGCCACACCTGGGTCCCGTCGGCACATGCGCCGTTGCTTGCGCTCGAGTTTCAGCCGGTCACAGGCTTTATAGTGAGCCTGGGCAGCTGCCTCGGGCTCCAGGGTCAGTGGGAGGATCGTCAGGGGCTCGCTGCCAGTCAGCCTGGGGATGCAGAGGCGAGAGTGAGCCCTGGCCCCTGCGAGGACTGTGGAGGCTGGAGAGGGTGGTGGGCCTGGGGAACCAGGAAGAGTCAGGCAGGGCATGGGGACCCTGGCTGGACCTGCTCCCTTGCCCACCACATTGCTTTGCCCAATCCTGGCATGGCAGGCCCCACACACCCATGGTCCTCACATCAGCATCAGGGTCCACCACCTCCAGCAGCCACAGGGCTGTCTGCTGCTGACCCAATGCAGTTTTAGGGAATCCTGCCACCCCAGCTGCACTGCCAAGACCATGACTCCGCCCCCCCCCCCCCCCCCCCCCCCCGCCGACACCTACCACCCAAGAGGGTGGCAAGCCTCCAGCTATGGTGGAGAGAAAGGGTCAGACCCAGGACCACCGCCATGCCTGATGCACATCTACCACACTCTGTGCTCTCCCCTTCTTTTCTGCTGTCAATAGCTGGGGTCCCTGTGGGTCTGGGGCCCTTGGGGGAGGCCTTGGCTCACTCCCTCCTCCCAGCCCTTCTGCAGCCTGGACAGTTGCCCTGGTATCCAGGTGGGGCCTTCCTACCTTGAGAGGGCAGGACTGGCCACCAGAGTGACAGGACAGTCAGGAGGCCTTAGCTCTTCCCATGAAGGCCAGAGAGCTGATGCCCCCAGCCTCCTGCCCTAAGCCTCCTGTGCTTCCTTCCTCCAAGCTGAGGCCTGCTGGACCCCCACATCCTCCACTGCAGACACAGCCAGGTACATACCTGCCCAGAGCACAGCCTGCTGCATTCTGAGCCAAGGCCTCCCCAGCCCTGGGGCCTCACCCCTGAGCCCCTCTCCTCCAGAATCAGTCCCCGACATCCGTGTTCATCCCAGGACTGCTCACTGTGCATTCTGCTACCTCTGTGCTCAACCCAACACTGTCCCAGCAGGGCCAGCGTGCCTGTCACCACAGCTCGAATGGACTAAGACACCCACTGCTTCATTCCAGAAAACCAAGTCACAGATGTACAGAGGGTCCCTGGCTTATCTGGCTAGACGCATGCTTTGGAACTTGTACCTCATTCTGTCCTGGGCTGGCTCCACGAGAAGTGACCTTCAGGTGCACTGTTCCGAGAGCTAGTGTGCGACTCCACACTCTGCCATAGCAGGCTTTGCGTGGATGGCTGTGTCCCCAAAGGCCACAAGGCATCCTGGGTCCCTGTGGGCTGCGCTGGCTGAGGTGTGGGAGGTGAGGTGTGCTCAGCGCTGACACCTGAGTTACAAGGCCCTCACACAGGGTGCACAGTGCAGTGGTGCAAACGAACAGGAGGTGGCGGTAATGCCATCCGGGTGGACCAGCTCCATGGAGCCTGCAGAGGTCAAGCAGCTGTTGAGGCATCAGTGGCCACATGGGAACCCTGCCCCCAGGCACACTCAGCAGACCAGGAGCACCCAGTGGCTTGCAGGAATCTCAGCACAAGTCTGAAGCCATTTGCAGATGCACGAGACGGGGAAAGACCCACAACAGGTGACCCAAATGGGGGAAGTCTGGCCTCCCCTCACCAGCTGCGCATTGTCCCTGTGCCCAGGAGGCCTATTCGAGAGTGGGGCAGGCTGTGGTGGCCACTGTCTGCCATGGGGCTGCTGCCCAGAGCCCTAGGACCAGCTGCCCACCTCACAGCCCACCTGCTGCCAGGCTCAATGCAGCTGCCACCCAGGCCCCAGCGGGCAGCCTGCCCGAGATGGGGCCTGACACAGCCACCAAGAGGGGCAGACCTCCCTCTGGCAAGGATGGCAGTCCCTCTGGGGCAAGGGCCCTTCTGCCTGCCCCATGCTTGTTCTCATCAATCAGCATTTGTAGCTCAATGGCAGAACCATGCTAGTTCCTGTTTCCATCGCACTTTAAAAGTCTACCCTTGGACCCTTGTCTCGCAACCTATACGAAGATCAATTCACAGTAGATGAGTGAGTTAAAACCAGAGTCCCGAAACTACGCGACCACTGGAAGAAAACTGGAAATGCTGCACGGTACTGGTCATGACTCTGAAAGCACAGCAAGGCAAACAAAAATAGAAGATGGGTGGGCATCAAGCCACAGAGCTGCGGGAAAAAGGAAACAGCGGACAGAGAAGAGGCCCCTGCAGAACGGGAGAGAGCTCCTGCAAACCACACTTCTTTTCTTTCTGAGACAGGGCCTAAGTTGCTGAAGCTGGCTTCGAATTTGTGATCCTCCTGCCTCAGCCTCCCAAGTAGCTGGGATTACAGGTGTGTACCATCGCACATGACTCAGACCCATACACCTGATAAGAGATTAGAATCCAAAATACAGGAGGAACTCAACAACGAGAACAAACAACTCAATAGCAAGAAATAACCCAATTTAAAAATGGGCAACTGATCTAAACATACATGTCTCAGAAGAGAATAAACAGGAGCTGGAGTGGTGGCTCAACAGATGGAGTGCTTGCCCGCCATGCACAAGGATCTGAGTTCAAACCCCAGCACCACATGCACAACTAAGTGTCAGAGAGGTGAAGGCCAGATGCAAAAATAAATAAAACTGATATTTTCTCTCTTTCTCACTCTCCTGCTCTTAAAAAAAAATAAAGAGAACAAATAAATGGCCAACAGGTATGTGAGAAAATGCTGAAGGTCACTAATCACCAGGGAAATGCCAGTCAAAATCACTACAAGATGCACCTCACTCCAGTAAGAATGGCTACTATTGAAAAGGGTAAGGATAACGGGTGGTGGGGCAGAGAAGGAGAAGCTCTGCAGTGTTGGTGGGAAGATGAATCAGTCCTGCCACTACAGAACAGTTCAGAGTGCAGAGGGCACCAGGTTGGTGCATCCCAGAGCCACCCACACTGCCACCAGCAATGCAGCACTGCCCACAGAAGCGGAGATGTGGAAGCAGCCTGGTCAGAATTGAATGACAGAGAAAGAGGGCTCACCCATGACACGTACTATACAGGCTTCAAAAAGGGCAGGCTCCTCATCTGTGACAACATGGACAGAACTGGAGGTCAAGTGAAATAAGTCGGGCACAGAAAGACAATTACCATGTGATCCCTCATATTGTGCAAGCTCAAAAAGTCAACGCTAACCACAGGCACAGTTAAACAGGAAGAATAAGTTCAGGGCCTCAATCACACACCGTGGTGACTACAGTCTCTAAGCGCTCTCACCATAAGTGTGACAGCTCTGTGGAGGGGGTACAGGTGGATCATGCTGTCCCTGATAAACACATGCAATTTAACTGTCGTTGCAAAAGTAGAAATGTGGAAAATGATCTTTAAAAACCAGACCACCTGCTCTCACATCACAAAGGACCTTCCCAGAGCCCCTCCACCCAGTGAGGCACAGGCAGCTCTCTACCACCCCCACTTGAGCACACAACCTTAGGAAGGCCCAATGCTCCCCACGGAACACCAGTGCCCCAGCACAATGCGTGACTTGTGCCCCGCAATGCCACAGCTGTGGCCCAACCTGCCCATGTCCCATGCTGTCCCAAGGTGGCACTTGCTCAGGAGCTCCCTCTAGTAAGTGCACAGGACAGTCCACCACACAGGGCTCCTGGGTCAGCATACATGGACTCAGGAGTCCCTTCCTGTCTCTTCTCCGAGGACTCCAGTCCTGAATGCCAGGCTTGACTTTATAAGCTTCACAGTGTCCACTGCTGAATCCTGGGCTGACCTGGGCTCTGATGGCCTCCTACACAGCATCCCCACCTCCAGTAGTTTTTAGGTGTTGCATGCACACAGCTAAACATGTGCAGAGAAGGGATTGGCTTCTTTTCAAGTTTTTAACTGAAGGACAACTGCATACTTAACTGTATATGTTGGTGATTGCATATGTAATTGCACACTGATATCTTTAAACACGTCTGGCCTGCAAAGATCAGATCAAGCTGTCAGGCATATCCATCAGCCTGCAGGCTTGCCCTCTGCATCACGCTGAAACCTGCAGCCCTTCCCAACATCTCCTGGGCACCCCTGCCCTACCCTGGTGACAGCCACTCATGCTCTGAGATTCTGCACCCCCCACATTCATCAGTTCCTGGACCCCCAGGTGGCTTCCACTTCCTCGCTATTGTGACAGTGAGTGCAGAGTGCAGGGGTCTCTTTGATTTCACCTCCGTAGGCCACACCCCCAGCAGGAGGACAGCTGGGTCACAGGAAGGGCTGTGTGTAACCTCTTGAGGAACCTGGGACTGCTCCCCACACTCTTCCCCATAGCAGTGAGCTGCTCCTTCTTCTGCATCTCCCCTTTTCAACTCACACACCTCTGTGGTTGCTGTTGGGTTTTCTTGCTTTCCATGAGTACAGTGTTGTAGCACAGCCTGGCTGTCCTCCAAGCCCAGCCTCCTGACCACGGCCCTACAATCCTTCCCACGAGCTGCCCCTTCCACAGCCGCACCCTTGCTCGCTGATGGTCAATGTTTGCTTTGAGGGCTCCCCTTCATCCTCGTCTCCCTCCACAACACAGCCCCTGCCACCTAGTAAGCCAGCGGGCAATGCAGATAGCCCCAGTAGAACAGAGGAGCAAGGGCTGAGACGCTGCCCATAGTGCCAGGCTTTGGACCATTCTCGGAGAGAAACAGGGCCTGCTGAAACAGCCAGAATCACCCAGATTTATCCAAGGCTGAGCACATTTGAACTCTGGCGGAATGCTTTGACACCTCATTGTTAAGCATGACTCTTGATCAGCCCAGATCAGGTTGAAGTTCCCCGTGGTTCTTAGTGAGCTTCCAAAATACTTAAGTAGGCTGGAAGTGGTGGTGCATACCTGTAATCCCAGGACTCAGGAGGCTGAGGGAGGAGGATTGCAATTTTGAGGCCAGCCTCAGCCATTTAGAGAGGCCCCAAGCAACTTAGCAAGACCATGTCTCAAAATGAAAAACAAAAGGCCTGGGAATGCGGCTCAGTAGTAAAGTGCTCTGGATTCAATCCCCAGTGCCAAAAAATAAAATGAAATCCTTAAGTGGATGCTTCATGCCACCAAATGTGACCCCACATCTTTGGAGACGATTCCAACCCCTTGCTGTGCTGACGTGTGGGCTGCAGCTCAGCCACTGCTGCGCAAGGCTCTGCGTCTCTGGAGAAACCTGTCGTGGCCACGCGGCCTCATTCTGTTCCTACTCTGACAGAGGGTTGTGGATAGAATTTTCGCCTGTGTGTTTGTCATTTTCTTCTCTTCTGTTCTGTTGAGTCCTGGTGCCTTGACAAGGGCTCTCCCCACATGTCCTGGAAGGGCTGGTGTCCATGGTCTTCCTTACTTGAACTTGCCGAGACGCCACTGAACCTGAGCAGAAGCTCAGGTGGAACCATTTCCATTCCAATCCAATGTCCCTCTGCACACGGAACGGTTTGAGATATAAGTCACAGACCACAAAATCCATGCACTGAAAGACCTTTTGTGTGTTCACAGATATGTGTAACCACCAGCCAAATTCAGGACCTTCTCATCACCTCAAAAAGAAACTCCACACTCTAGGACAAGCTCATCCCACTAAGCTGCTTTCTAATCAGGGGTGTGCCTGGCTCTGGGCCCGTAATGTCATCCAGATTCGTCAACGTCACGGCACCCGTCAGAACTGCTTTCCTTCTTAATTGAAATATCCCACTGCTTGCGTGGACCACACTCTGCTTCTCCCTCCATTAGTGGACGGACACTTGGGCTGTTTCTGCTTTCAGCAGCATGAACACAGCCTCTGAGAACATTCATGCACACGTTCTTAGGGGGATGTGTTCCACTTCTCTTGGGTACATACCTGGGAGTGGAAATGCTAGGTCAAAGGCTTAAACTGTCAGCATGTTTTCCAAAGTGCCCGCACTGCTTTCCACCTCCAGAGAGCGACTTGTGCCCTGGGCTCCCCTTTCACTGGATTAGCCTTAGATACTTCCTGGGCTTACTTCCAGGACGATTGGCCATCCCTGCTACATGCTGAGGCTCAAGAAAAGGACGGGCGCACTGTCTTTACTGTCTTCCTTCAATGTCCTTTGGGGTTAGCTTGAAGAACTTGCGCTTGCTTCTGACAGCAGTTGATTCAATCCTTTCACACTGCACTCCTCTTTGAAACTGTCCTCATTCCAGCTACTCCTAACTTGCGATCTGAGCCCCAGCACCAGAGCAGCACACTCAGCCCCAGTCCCAGACGCAGGACCAAGCACACAGAACCCATGTCCCAGGATAATACACAGCCCCAGTCCCAGATGCAGGACCAAGCACACACAGCCCATGTCCCAGGATAATACACAGCCCCAGGCCCAGACCCAAAGTAACACACAGAGCCTGAGTCCCAGCACCAGAGCAGCACACTCAGCCCCAGTCCCAGA